>JAZHYW010015478.1:0-30009 GCA_037355805.1 Ixodes ricinus
GTCGCAACCGGGCTTCGCATCGGTGACCGCGATGCCGGACTTGACGGCGTCCATTCCCGCCTTCTCTGACTCGTCGTCGGCAGCGAGCGCCATGCATGAGGAAGCGCGCGGGGGAAGTGCGTCGCATATCAACACGGCGGCGCAGCGCCGTCCGGATGGAGCGATGGAATGACGCTCGCTGTTGCGTCATCGAAGGTGAGCGGGACGGCTTGAGTGGCATCCGACGACCGGGAAGCGACTGGAAACTTGGTCGAAATGGGCGGAAGAGCTACAGATGGTGTTCCCCGATGACGACGATTCGCACTCTACGAGATGATGCTCCGGCGGACACAGACCGGGTGAGTCCGTCGCTGATTATTTTTTCGACAAGAGCTTCATCTGCTCGAAGTGTGACGTCAAGGAAATGAGTTTACAATGGCGCAGTCTTATAATTTCGGAACTTCGGAACATGAACCACGCCGTGATCCTGCGGCTTCAAGCAGCGACGTTCGCAACGTCTTGCGAAATTTTGCAAAAAACTTGCTGATTTTTTTTCTTAAAATCACTCGTTGCAAAAGAAGCAGCCCCCCCCCCACAAAAAAAAAAAAATTTGAAAAAGAGGACAAGTTTCTCAAAAAGCTTTGCCAGGGGCTGAAAGGTCACAGGGTTTGTATAAAAACATTTTTTTTAGAAAGTGTTAGTTTTATGGAGAGCATATCGGTATTCATATCATGTTGCCATTTTGGTGCTTGGTTTTGGTTGGATATATTTTTATCAATGTCAATATTGCTTTTTTCGAGTGTACTTATCAATTATTCATTCATGCCAACTGCGAGCTGTTCAGACCAGTGAAGTAATTGGACACTGTAGATATGCTGGTTCAGTAACCTTTGCACTGTGAGGGCAGATGACATATGATGTTATTTTCCTCAGCATTAGAAAAAGTTGGTGTACAACGGGAATGCAACTTTGCGGGTTTGTCAGAGGTCACTTATGGGAAGCAGTTGCTTAGGACTTCCAATGTTATACTTTGTTGTACAACTCTGATAATCTATCATTACTGCTTATATTTGCTGTTTATAGCTCGGTGCATCTTCTGGGGACCCTGAGGACGTTGCATCACAAGCTCAAGGGCCTGTCTTCGCTGTGCCTGCCCTGGCTTCTGCTAAAGAGGCCGAAGCTAGGTCCAAGGGGGCTTGGATAAAGGAGGGCAAGACCAGGGCCAGCGAGACCTGGGCCAACAATGTCGAGACCAGGGCCAGCGAGCCTGAGACTGGGGCCGAAGCCAGGGCCACTAATGTCAAAGCCAAGGTCAACGAGGCTAAAGCCAGGGCCACCGAGGCTGAAGCCAGGATGGAGCAGGTTGAGACCAGGACGGACCTGACAGGGGGACGCTGAGGCCTGGGCGGCCGAAACCAGAGCACAGGAGGTCGAGGCTGTAACGTAGCGTCGTCTGCATCCGGACGTAAGGTGAAACAGTATAACCTATTTGTGGTAATAAAACCCGAGGCTCAGGAACACAGAAGGGGTCGAACACAACACAACGTCTCAAACACAGCTGAAGGTTTATTTGTGAGACACTCGTTTAAAAAGGCGAGCCCCCCGGTGCCCCAACCGACGTCCACAGTCCTGAAGGTCAAGCCGTTTCCTCCGGTCCAGTCCACGTCAGCAGCCCTCCTCGCACACACATGCAGGCACACACGCTAGGCGCCACAGCGTCCATGAGAACGTCCACGCAGTTGACTTATCACCCGCCACTGTCACCATTGCCAATCCCCCACTTCCTCGCAACGCTTCCTTGCACCCCGCCGTCGAATCATACACAAGCACACCACTCAGATATGCCCCCTTCCCGTCTCCCCCCCCCCCGCCCCCTTTACAGTTGCCGACGTAGACACAAACCTCGAAAACACATGTGGAAGCCCACCCGGTGCGCCAAAATGCACCGCCAAGTAATCTCAAAGCCTTAAAGTTTGTGCCGCTATCCGTCGGTCCCCCTTCTATGTACTTCCTCATGTTTAATTACTGTTGCCAACACACTCGTTTTGTACTTACTTATCCCCGACCTTCCCCAAAAAACCTACCTCCCCCCTCCCCTTAAAAAAAATAAATAAATAATAATAATAATAATGTGTGCCTGCGTGTGTGTGCGAGGGCTGCTGACGTGGACTGGACCGGAGGAAACGGCTTGACCTTCGGGACTGTGGACGTCGGTTGGGGCACCGTGGGGGCTCGCCTTTTTAAACGAGTGTCTGACAAATAAACCTTCAGCTGTGTTTGAGACGTTGTGTTGTGTTCGTCCCCTTCTGTGTTCCTGAGTCTCAGGTTTTATTACCATGAATCATCACCTGCTCGCTTGTTTTTTAAGTATTATTGCAACCTATTTGTCCAGGCCTAACTGCCCAATGTCGCAAATTCGCGGCATAAAAATTTTTTGCTTAGAAGATCATTTGCACCAAAAATAACTTTAGTAATCGCTTGCATATACACATTTGCAGGTACGTCCTCTGGGCGCCGCCATCTTCCTAGCTGAAGAGCGCGTGAGCTGCGCCATAATCCAATTACGATGCCTTGAGACGGCGTTGTAGTCTAATTATGGCACGGCCCACAGTGCACCTAAGTACCCCCCCCCCCGGCAAGCAAGATGGCGGCGCCCATACGCCGTACTTACAAACGTATACAAAACAAAAAATAAAGTTTAAAATTTTTTTTTATGGACACATTGCTTTAATTTTCTGCGTTAAGTGCTTAACAAGCTTCCTCGTATCCAGAAATGAGTACTACTGCTGCTACCATTCTCTGTGATTCCGTAAGTTATTTTTATTTAAACTGAATGCTGATACAGGAAAGACTTATTCGAAATCAGGGTAGGCAATATCTGTGACGGTGAAGCACTGAATTGTAGTGCGAGAGCCAACCCTGCTTGGGTTTGGAGTTTTACCGTCTTTATGTTTACACACAGTGTCAATTTTCATGCCTCAATTTGCTGTTCTGCTTACAGGAATAGCATGTGCATTGCTCTTTAAAGTTGCAGCTGTACATAGGTGAAATGAGGCTGCTCAAAGTATGATATGGAGTGGCAGCAGCAGTCTGTCTCGATTTGGGAGCTGTTGAAGCGGCGTGTTGACAGTGAGTGCCCACGTCAAAAGCAGTGAAATACGCACAAAAATACTTATTGTGCACTTGAAGAGAAATTTTGAAAACAAAAGTGACAGTCACTGAACTGAGGTGACTAAGGTCAGGGAATGAGATTTGAGGGGAATTGGGGTGCGAAGCAGTCTGAAGGGAGAGCAACCAGGTGTCACTTGTGTGTAACCTTAAAGGCCCTATGATGCCAGTGTTGACTGTTGTTAACCAGTAATTTTCTCAATTTCATGCTTCCTACCAGCAGGTGTGCCACCCCTTGTTGCGGCTATGGAGACTCGTGGAGTGGCAGGCCCTGTGGTTCAAGAGGATGTTGTGGAGAACATGGTATGCAACAATTTTCTTTCTTCACATCGCGGTTAAAGGTATGAATCTTTTATCTTGTCTCTTTCCTAACCCTAATGGCTCATTCACACCAAAATTTGAGCAGATTATTTTGATACTCGAACCACAATCGCAGACTTTTGACGCTGGGCGTCAGAAGTCTGTGGATTATCCGGTGGCAAGCGGATCGGTCAAAAACCTTTTTGACCTTTTGACCTTTTTTTTTTCTGGCTGGAGAAAATGTTTTAATTAGAACAGAAGGCAGGAATTGTATTGCCAGATGTCACACCAGGCAATGTCAGCTTATGTACAACAGGAAAACGAATTTCGGCGACGCGAGGAAGTCTCGTGCAAGGCTCTGTCATGTGCCTCCTCAGCTTGCAATGGCCTTCCCGCTTGCCTCCCTTATCTTGCTCGGCCTTTTTCTGTCGTCAGCTACAGCTGGTTTGCGACAGCACACTGCCTTTTGGTGCCAGCGGTGGCAGGTGCAGCTTTTAAAAAAAGGTATATTGCATCATTTGTGATATAACAGACATTCACAGATTCTCGCTTAGCAGACGATATATCACTGTCTTTTTTGTTGTGTTTTCGTCGGTGATTGACACTTCATGGCAGGCGAAACCAACACAACCTAGACGAACTCGAGGCCTTAGCACCGATTTTCCATGTCACCTAAAAGGAGTCAGTGCGAAGCGCGAATTGAACACGAGTGTCATGTCAGCCTTGACTGCCCATTAGGTGAGAACACGAGTCGCACCTGAACGATGAAGTTTCACTAATGTTTAATCTTCAAATCTGTGCTCTGCTCGGTCCCCCTTTTGGTCACAGAAAATCCAGTGCGTTGACTCCCCAAACTCTTCTTTTTCTCGCACTGGCAGGCAGCATGTTTGCAAACAGTCTCTTAGCTCCTTCACTCTCGCCAAGACGAAAATCAGACCCCGTGCTGTGGACAGCTTCTGTTCGATGCTCGCATATTTCTTGGTTGTCACTGAGCAATGAGCATAGGTAACCTACTCGAAATAATGCATGGTGTTTGTTAAAAGCTGACCTCCTAACTTCCTCCGCCGACGCGCACTGGCACGGCAGGGTTGTACTAGGGAAACTGATTTCCCAGGTATTCGCGACTCCAACTAACTATAGGTGGCGCCACTCATTTTCAAGATGGCTGTTATAGTGAGGGTCGGAGATGCGTGCCGCTGTTGAGCCTGTCCTAGTGTGCTGGCTTTACTGAGCGACACAAATTATTTTTGGTAAATGCGAGGAAGCTAGGGTGTTATGGGCGCAGGTCACCTCTTTATCCTGAAAACAAGAACGGTGTTTAGCGTAATATTTACGCAAGGATGCGCGTTTTAATTCTGGAGCAAAACCGAAACTAACCTCTATTTTGGATTTAATTTCTCGGTGTCGGTCTTAATTTCGGATTCTTTCATACCTCAATATGTGTCTCACATCGTAATTGTTTACTTAGAAAAGTTGTTCGCGGAAACTTTAATTTGTGACATACATGTTCGATCCAGGCTGATATTTGTAGTTGCTGAAAAAATCGGTGGTGATATTTGTGCGTTCTCGCTGCCCTTTTCTCGCTCAGATAATTGTCATGGGAAATAATGAACTGCGGGCCTTTTAATGGGTTTTGGGGTCTTTAGATGATTAAATGGTTTAACATTATTCCAACAGCACAGGAATAAGAGAATTCCAATTTTTACAAATGTCCACAAAACGTATAAATTAATAAACGCTGTTCTCACTGCAACAACCCAAGACAGGAATCCGGAGTCAGACAGCTGAAGTTCGTGTGTGTGTGTGTGTGTGTGTGTGTGTGTGTGTGTGTGTGTGTGTGTGTGTGTGTGTGTGTGTGTGTGTGTGTGTGTGTGTGTGTGTGTGTGTGTGTGTGTGTGTGTGTGTGTGTGTGTGTGTGTGTGTGTGTGTGTGTGTGCGTGCGTGCGTGTGTGTGTGTGTGTGTGTGTGTGTGTGTGTGTGTGTGTTTTATATGTGTGTGCACATAGGACTTTATATTACATCCAGTGTTTGACTGTTTACCTATCTTGATAACGATGTCCGAGTTTTTTCATATGTTAAAAAAGAAAACAATATTATACCTTTCTGGGTAGACTAATATGGTTAAATGGCGTATTTTCGTGATATTGGCGTTAATTAGGGACATATATTGCCACGATTCGTATTAATAATAATATTAAAGTTCAGCTATTGTAATACGTAATTTTTCAAGCGTTGCTTATGATCTCATTTCGAACGCGCGAACAAATATAACAACAAAAACTGTGCTAATTATCATCACTGGTGCTAATTGCAGCTTTTAATTACCAAGTAATAAAATAAAAATAGTTCAAAAGTCAATGAAAACGTTCTAGCTATTGTGAGAAATCCATGTAAAATTAAGTAATTGAGGTTAAAGTATATTTTTTTTATCAAAGTCGTGACTTCTGAAAATCAGCAAAACGTAAATACGCCATGTACTTCTTCCAAACCAATGCCCAAAAGATAAAAAAAAAATTAATTATTAATCTTTTTATAACATTTAGTCTTTAATTTTTACGCTCCGTCGTTTTTTCCAATCTCAGCCTTTCCAGTTCGAACGAACGCCTAATTGCTTGCACGTCTGATAACTGCAGCACGTTTTGTTGGCGTTGGAAGCCGGTGAAACAGTAGTGAGTTTTAGCATTGCGTATACGAGCGAACGCGAAGTGCTGTGCGTTTGCGTTATACCTTTGCGCGTTCCTCACTGCGCGTGCGCGGAGCCCAAAATTGAGGTCTTGGATGGCGTATGGCGATGAGGCGCACGCACAACGTGGGACTTGCAACTCTAAGCCCGGTTCACACAGTTGCGTTTGACTGCGACTTGACTGCGTTGCGGCAGCGAGACACCAGGACATCCCTGCTGCTTATATCGCGACCTAGAAGATTCCTTGAATTGGATTCCACGCTTCGCACTAACAGCAGATGATGCCGAGTGACTCACTTTCGGGTTCTCGCCGCAACGCAGTCAAACGCACTCACACTGCAAGTGTCTGAACCTGCCTTAACGCAAACGCACACCGCTTGCGTTTGCTTCTATGCGCAATACTAAAACTCTCCAGTAAAGGCCGTTTCAGACACTTGCGTTTGACTGCGATGCGTCGTGAACCGAAAGCGAGTCACCGGCACATCTGCGCTTCGTATGAAGCGTGGAGTCCAACTCAGGAATTATCTTGGCACGCGATATAAGCAGCAGGGATGTCCTGGTTTCTCACTGTCGCAACGCATGATCAAACGCAGTCAAACGCAACCGTCTGAACCAGGCTTAACAATCCCATACCGGCTGCAGCACGCACGTTGGGACAGTGAAGAGTGTTGTTTGCATTCGGAAACGACATTTAGCGAGCCACGATCGCGAGCAGTTCCGCCGTGCCCGCTGAGCAGGAGATTCGGGGACCCTCACTAGAGCGCTTCCCGTTTCCGCCGCGGGAGAAACGACGGCGAGCTGGAGACGCGAATATCAGCACGTGCACGGCAGGAGGTAGTAAACTTGAACAGTTCGGTCTTTTTTTGGTGAGCGAATTCGGTCGGCAGCAAGACTGCTTTTTAAAAGTGTGAACGAACCATAAGTTCTAGCAAGAAATGTGCCTGTTAGAGAAGTTCAACTATTAGGACCATAGCTATACTTACTGCCCTTATAATGTGAGGCCTAAGTGTCCACATTCCGCCAGGATGTGTGAAGGAGGTAGGCATTGGAATCTATGGAAGAAGCTTAGCAATGTTAAGGCATAGATAGGTAATGGTTCTTTAAACAGTGCTAACTGTATTGTTGGTTTCATTTCTGAATTGTGTCGTGTTGTCTCTGTTGCTGTCGTGTCCTTAAATCTCAGTGATTAGCTTTTTTCATGGTTTGCAAGGTTTCAGCAGGCCCGTCCTTGTTCTTTAAAAGGTTCTTTTTTTATATTAAATGCTGTATACGTCTGTTCGTGCAGGCTTAGGCCATCCCAACAATATCAGCACTGCTTTCTGCTGATAATTTTCATAACCTAAATATAATTCTGTTAGAACCCAGGGAACAATTTCTGCAACTGAGATATATCCCTCATTGCCTCTTAGCACGCCTTATGAATTCTGGGAACTGGATGGAAATAGTGTATTAGGTTCACTATCTTTCGATGATTTTCCGAGTGAAGCTGCCGCACTCCACGAATGCAGCCACCGGAAGTTCTCATTCAGCCACTTTAGGGCCAGCAGCATTCAACCGGGTGAGGCGTTTTCAAAACTGGAGGATATAGTGGTGCCTCGATTATATGACTTTCAGGAGACTGCGTGAAAACATTGGATAATCCGAAAAACAACAATTACGGTGCTTAGCCTCATGTGACAAAGATATGTAAAACTTCTAAATAGCCTTTAAGCTGATAATCTGCTAAAATCTGAAGAAGCTAGAACCCTCGTGCAAATATGAATGTAACCTAGAAATTTTGTAATAGAGGTGCCAATCAATCTTTATTATCACCTTGGAACTTCAAAAGAAATCAGTGAGTTTCTGTTGACTCGTCCAGTCGTGCGTAAACCGGGGACGCATAATGGGGGGTTTTACTGTATCCACTGTGGGACACATTTCATGCTCGATCGCATAATGTGTAGAAGTTTCTTGAAAATTTCTGGGCGTTGCCTTTAAGGATTAGCATTTTCAAAATAAAAAAAACCAAGAAACTACTTCAATAAATGACACAGATCAAGCCTGGAATGTGCTCGACAGCGGATGTTTTCTTCAGCTTCGATAATACTTCCCCAGTCGACTGCTGCCTGCTGCAAGATTGCCAATTCAGAACTTCCGGAGGCTGCAATCACAGAGTGGAGAAGCGTAATTATAGTTGGAGGCACATACTACAGTCCATATGCAAGTTCTTTTGAAGGGACACTTCCATGGCTGTTGGGGATATTGATTACTATTAGCTATTAGAGCTGTAAAAGCGCCGAAAACAGCAGACTAAGGCGAAGGTAGACAATTGTCCACCTTCGTCATAGTCTTTGTTGTTTTCGGCGCTTTTACACTTTAATAGCTAATAGTGATCAATACTATTGATTGCTATTAGCCTTGGCATACTCACAACTGTTGTTTATTTGGAAAGAAAATTTACTATATAGGCCCCTTCGGCCAGCCTAGTCATTATCACTTCGCGCAAAGCATTTTTGTATAATAGGGCGATTGATGCCTTACTTACCGACTTCTCCTTTTTCCTAAATATCATATTCCTCATGCAGTTCTCTGCTTGTTTTGTCATTGTATCTGGCAAGAATCTTAATATCGTGCAACACGTACCCAGGAACAGGGGCATCTATTGCAGTGAATGGCGAGGTGGCCAGACAGGCTAGCTCGTGTGGCAACCGCATGCTCACGGGCACTTTCATTCATACACCTACCCATTTGGCCAATATACACTGCTCCTCACAATAGTGGTATCTGATACACAATGCCTAAGGCACACTCAACAAATTTATTCTTGTGTTTTATGCTGCAAGGCTCAGACGGCTGCTCTGGGCTATTGATTCTGTGGCAGAGCCGAGCCATCTTATTGGGTGCCAAGAACACCACATGAATGTGGTAGCGCTGACCGACTTTCCTTAATTGTGTGACACTGAGTGTAAGTATGGTATCACAGCTAGCTTTACATTGGACCTCTCACGAGTGGGTTTGTTTATGCAGAAGCAAGCTACCTGCAGATGTGAATAATTCAGGTCGCCAAAAGCCTGTTCAGAAAAAGTTGAGGCATAAACAAACCCGCTCGTGAGAGGCCCAATGTGAGACCAGATGTGGTACCATACTTACACTCAGTGTCACACAATTCAAGGAAGCCGGTCAGCGGTACCACATTACTGTGATGTTCTCGGCGCACAATAAGATGGCTCGGCTCTGCCACAGAATCAACAGGCCCAAGCCCCGCCGTCTTAGCTTTGCAGCAAAAGACAGAAGGATAAAATTGCTGGGTGTGCCTTGGGCAATGTGCATCGGATACCAATATTGTGAAGAGCAGTGTATATTGGCCAGATGGGCAGGTGTGTGAATGACCGTGCCCGTGAGCACGGGGCTGCCACGCGAGCTAGCCTGTCTGGCCACCTCGCCATTCACTGCAGCAGATGCCCCTGTTCCCCGGTACTGCATTATGTTAAGATTCTCACAGATACAATGACAAAACAGGCAGAGAACTGCATGAGGCAAATGAAATTGGGAAAAAGGAAAAGAGTGTGTAAGTGAGGCATCAATTGCCCTATTAAACAAAAATGCTTTGCGCCGAAGTGATGATGACTAGGCTGGCCGATGGACCCTATACAGTAAATGTTCTTTCCAAATAAACAACAGTTGCGAATATACCTTGTGTTGTCTACCTTCGTCTTCGTCGTTGTTGTTTTTGGTGCCTTTAAACCTCTAATACAATTAACAAACTAGCCTAATTACCCACTTTACTATTAGCTAACTTTGTTCATCAAACACTTCCTTACCACCAGCGTGTCACAGCCATTCGTGCACATGCACTCATCTAAAAGGCATTCCTATGGATGTAATCATTATATTTGGTTCTATTTTTATGTTTCAGATAACCTTTGGAGACATTGCGGTTCCTGAAACGCAGTTGAAGCATGTCGACACGAAGCAGCCGTCTATCTATGCCCAGGAACTCACGGTCATGGTACTTGGAACTGAGGCCCTGACAAACTGCTGCCTTACTGGGTCGGCAATGAAGGGAAAGCTTCCTAAAGAAGGAGTTAAGGACTTGATAGGTGAGTAAATTGCCGTAAAGAAGAAATGGTAAGGCACTATTGCAATCAAACTTAACAGGAACAAATGCTAAGTCTACTCTTGAGATATATTGGACTTAAATCCTGGACAAAAGCTCACCGGTCAAAAGCTCACCAGGTGAAAATTTCATGTTGGTCTTAACACGAGTGCAGACAACTTAGGTGCATGCGTGCGACACTAAAACACAACAATGAATTAAATCTGATAGGCACATGGTTTGTTGATTAGAGTGGAAACAAGTTTCTTTATCGATTGGTTAGAAGCAAATGCAGTCCCCTACTGCCTCCAGCAGTCTTGGTAGGTAGATCTCGGTGTACCTGGAACCCCTTGCAAATATTTTCCAGACGGTTCTGGCATACCTTGAGTCAACCCAGATTGATCTTATCAGCTTCAGCTCCACTCAGGTTAGTGACCTAAATTTTGGTCCCAAATCGTTGCTTCTGCGCCTGTTCTGGCTTACCTGTCGACACCGTTGCATGAGATGGGGTACCACTTCTTCTAAAAATAGTGCAATGTCCATTGCGTCCGCACTTTGGCCCAGCTCGTGATTCACCGGGTAGCCAAAAAAAAGGTGAGCTATTGTCCTGGTCTGCGAAAAAAAAACGGGCGAGCTTTTGTTCGGTGAGCTTCCATGCGGTGAGCTTTTTTCAGGTTACCATTGGACTTGTGTCTCGGTGCTCATGGATGGTTTCTTTTTGCTTATGTCGAGGTATTTGTCTTTTTGTGTCATTACGTCTTGCGCTACACCTCCGGTTTCCAATAATGTGCCCCAGTTTTAGCACGATTTAATTTTTGCCTAGATTAAAATTCACTCTGGTGTTCCTTCTGCTTAATTTTGATCGCTGATGTATATCAGCGATTAAACTTAACGAACCTTCAGTATTGTTTACTTTTGTGTACAAATTTCTGAAGACAGCTGACTTTTTACCCCAGCTTGAGGCTGCTGAATCTTTTAAAACCTTCAGCTTGTTCAGTTGTTCTTAAAGTAATTGTTTGGTACAGTATAGCCTCAATTGGTTTTGCATCAGTAAATGCTGAATTATAATATAAAATAGGTGTCAGAATCAAAATTAAAAAAATGTGGTCAGCTGTGTGTTTAAAATTATTGTCTAGCCTACGCTATCTCCGACTTTCTAGCCAAATATCCTGAAGCACGGGTTCTCAAACAGGGTTCCTAGTACAGTATCCTTAGGGTTCTCTCAGCACCTGAACTTCCTCAATCGTTCCTACACCATTGTCATACACTCAATTGCAACAATGCCAAGAGTGGAAGGGGCTCCTCGGCTAACATTAACAATACATTTTGTTCGCTGATATCAGAAAGTTTGAGAGTCCCTGTCGCAAAGAATGTTATGTTTGCAGGCTTTTAAAGGGGTTATAATAGTCTTCAGACTTCGGTCAAGTAAGTGCGGCAGCGGCTCACCGTCACATGTGCAGTGAAGATCAGAAAACAATTTTTGCCAAGGTGCACTAGTTTTATTTAAAAAATTAAATAGACTCAAGTTTGGGGGCCCCTCATCCTTTAAAGTCATTTCCAGGTCACGTGCGTGTGACATGAATGGGGGGCCAAATGAGTGAATGACAACATTTATAAAAACCTTAGCTTCAAATTGGGCAGATACCTGCTCAACTCGCAAACTCAACCACTATTGGCGCCATGCCAGTAGTTCATGTTGCCACCATAAGCTGCATGATGGAAAATGAACCTTTTTTTTTCTTTCTGATTACGCAGCGCACTCGCAACATTTCGAGGGATCATGGTGTGTTCTCTCGTACTTGTGATAAGGTAAAAGAAATAAAAGTAACGAGCTCCAGACTCTTTCCACAGTAAAATTGTTTCATGATCCTTTAAAGGCCCGTTCACACTCTTGCGACCGAGTAAGACCGAGAGAGACCAAACCGGTTTTTAAGCCTCTTACGATCTCTTAGAACCAGCTCCGCCGGCAGCGCATCCGGTTCTAAGAAGTCGCAAAAGGATTAAAAACCGGTCTGGTCTCTCTCGGTCGTACTCAGTCGCAAGATTGTGAACGGGCCTTTATGCATTGCAAATTGACGAAATGCCTTGTTTTAGATTATTTCACAGCAGCAATATTTCGCAGTTGCCAATAAACATAGTCATTGGTCCCCGTGCTCAATATATTTAGATGATTAACTTTTTGTTGTTGGTTTCTCTTTGTGAAATTCGCTAACTTTATGTGGACATGAAGTATAATTAAGTAGTGTTAACTAAATATGGAGTTTTAAGGCATGTTTCTTAATTGTCTCTTGTCTTCTCTTTTCAGCTTTTGTTATTGCCAAATTCCCTGGGGAAACTCGGAAGTCGGTGAAAGGATACCTGCAAAGGAAATGCAGCAATACTTCCTCCACTCACAAGAAAGCCTCCAACACACAGAAGAAAACTGCAGAATAAGAGAAAAAATTAGCTTTCATTTTCATTTATTTTGTGCATTGGCTTTTTTTTCTCTTCAATCTGATTAGCGATTACCATTTTAGATTTTATTTAACAAGTGCATTAACTTTTTTTCATTCATTTTACTTCAGTCATGTAGGTGATGTTACTTCAGTCATGGTAGATGATAAATATCGTAGTTTTTTTTAACATGTGCAATACTTTTTTACTTGTTTTTCTTCAGCATGATAGTTTGTAATTATTTTTTTCTTCAAATAAGAGCATGTTTAAAGCTTTAAGTGCATCTGTGATATTTGTAAGCCAGTAAAAGTATTATGTTTTTTTGTTCCATGGTAAGTGTGTTTGTTGTAGGCAACATGTGTTCGTTCTATTGAAAAATGTTTGTTTAATAAAAAGTTCTTACTTTAATTTGTCATCACTTTGAACTCGTCTACATTCAAGCCTGGAACGTAATTCATTTTAGTTTCGATAAGTGCAAATTACTGCAATTGCTAAATCAATATAATTTTCTACATATCCTATCTGGAATTGGTCTGGAATAAATTGGTGAAATGCTTTAAAAGTTCTACTAAGTGTACCCCCGATTATATTTGGAAGCCTGCTTCCAAGTTTAATCCGGGTACAATTTATAGTACTAAAGCCCTGCATAAAAGCTTACTAAAATTCTGCTTAAGTGGACTAGAAGTAGTATTCTAAAAGGATGGCAAAATGTTACTTCCGAAGTGTGTAAGAAGCTTACTAAAATGCCTCTTCCAGCTATACATAGAAGTGTCCTAAAAGGATGGCGAAATGTTACTTTTGAAGTGCGTCAGAAGTGTACTAAAAACCGGCCAATTTAGAGCATCAAGCATACTTTTGGAAGTGCAAATAAAGTCAGCTTTAAGAGCCGGTTTTTCGCTAAGGGTGCAGTTATCGCATGATTGTAGACACAGCTAATGTCAGGCGACTGCCGAGGTAGATTTTGAAATTGTTCTCCCGGCTACTAAGGAAATAGCCGCTGCCTAGATTTCGAGGTAATCCGAACGGAACGGTCAATTGCTGCAAAGAGTGGTAGCCGCGCTACCATGATGAAAATACCGTGACTTGAAATACGTAATCCGAGATATATGTCGACACTGGGCGCTGCGGAACCACAAACACAAAAACGAAAAGTAAAGGGGTCTGTGAAGATTCAACACGATGTGGCAGAAGCAGTAATTTGCCATACCGAACACCAAACGCACTCACATCAATTCCGTGGGCTTTTTGAAGAAATCGCTTGTTGCCGATGCATGCGTGGGACTTTTCAAACACTGGAAGCCAGTGGTACACTCGAATACGTTGTCGCGGACGAAATCTCCGGCAGCCCCGCTGGTCATCAGCACAGCACAGAGAAACTAGGCCGAGAATCGGACATTCCGGGATTGGAAAGAGCTACTACGTCAGTCGTGAAGCTTTACCACATGATCGCACTCCTGCCATTACCCGCGTCCAGACAGCGGAGTCAAGGGATGAAAAAAGAATCCGGTTCATTGGTCCGGCGACTGCGCACCTTCTTCAAAGCTTTCAAGCTTAGGAGAGAAAGAAAAAGAGGAACAAGAAAATAACAGCTCCTTCAAGGCCAAAGGGGGTGCCCTCGCAAAAGCTTATCTTCAGGTTATTCCAACAATGAACACGACGAAAGATTTGTCCTTCTATCCTCTTGAAAGTTCGACCTAAGTTAATAGCGCAGTGGGTGCTACTCGTGGCCTTGGCCTTCAGGCAGGTGTCGTTCTCTGCTATCTCTAGCCTGGAGACTATGGTCACGTGATCCTACTCGGAGACCCAATTGGCTTAAGCACGCATAGCGTCTACTCTACTGTCAATACCGAGTGAACAGAACAGCTCCATACTCCTAGAAACTGTCCGACTCCAAAAGTGACCCCCAAAGGAATCCAAGCACAAACAGATCAGGAGCGCCTGGCTAGCGTGGAGGTGCACTGATACACCTAGAGGTTTTTAAGGGAGAGGAGGATGCTCATTGTCGTGTGTACAAGTACACAGGCTTGGCAATCTTTCGAGGAAAAGGGTGCACGTCGCCTGATACACCCGACTACACCCTTTTTCTGTAGAGTGCAGTGGTGAGAGTTTAGACATGAATTGAATATAAAAGACATTTAAATTTCTGGTAACACGACAAGGTAACAACAATATCTTGAACAGGTGCGAGTTATTCCCAGACGGCGCAGGAGAACCTTAGCATTCAACGTTCCCTGCAAAAAACGCACTTCAATTCCCCAAAAATAGGCTTGGCTATTCTAAAACTTGTGCCTTAGCTCCGTATCCCAGCTGCCATGCGTTAAAAATTGATTTCTTCAAAAGAGATCTCAGATTCCGTAGGTTAAGTCATGGGATGCTATTAACGAGTCTCGAGCGGACCCAACGAATTTATTCCCCTCTTGGCACACAATCCCAAGGTGACTAGGCACCCAGCAGGACTATATATCCCGCCCGCGTCGGAGGGTTATATTGGTTATGATGTGCATATATTTTTGCAAGAAGACTCTTTTGTAGTCAGGAATGCACTTTGTGAGTTAGAAAATAACAACTTTCATATTCCATTCTTCTTAAGTATATGTTTCAAAGCTATTTAAATACCGTAGAGGCTCTGCAGTAAAAATGGTTGCCCTACATTCAACTTTTATGACTTTCTTGCAGGAAGAGGAATGCAGAGCACATCCCACAAAAGACAATTCGGGCCCATCTATATAAAACTCCAGAGTAGCATGTATATTTTGTGGCAGAGAAAGCACCCCTGCGAAATGTCCATCTTACTGTTATTTGCAAACGACCAGTTACAAAAAAAAAAAAAAAACTGGCAGGGCATTCAAAGCGGCAACGTTATTGAGCCATACAACCGCTTACCCCCTTGTCATCATCAGTGTTTTTACGAAAGAGCAGAGTTCTTAAGTAAATCAACCCCATGAAGGAGGGCACTAGGTGATAACAAATAGTTCAAAGTCCTCCGGAATCTTCCGGGATCCTAATGGTCTCACAAGCTTCACTTGTTTAAAAAAATTAAGAAAATCAACAGGTATTTTGGGCACTTGGGGAATGTTGTGGATTTAAAATATTTTGTACCCATAACAGACACTGAGGTACTGCCTTTGTTTCTCGAGATGAATTCAATGCTTATCAATATCCCAGCACACCACTGGAGATGTGCTAAATGCACCTATAGCAAGTCGAAGTCCGAGTTTGTTAATTAGGTCAAGCATCTTAGGAACAGATAGCCATGCCGACAAACATATACCTTCACGATAGTCGAACTGGGAACGAAATGAGGAGTTGCACAGTCAGAGACAGCTCCGATCAGACTCTATGGCAATTGAGACAGCGACTTAAAGATGTACTCCTGGGATTTTTTGGCCTACCCCAACTAATTATATTTACAAAATCGCCGACCTTAACCCTTTCCGAAATGCTTTTTACAATCGCAAAATTCAGAACAGCTTTTTTTTGTTGTTAAATCGGCAAAGGAAAATTATACCAAAACCAAAATTCAAGGCAGGCTTGCAGGTCGAGCAGGCAGTCTAAAATTAACTATGCCAAGAACTTGTTGCCTACTGCTACTCGGGTGTTGGAGCAAGCTTCGAAAGCATTAATTGTACACCATAAATACTTGTAATTAGTCAGAAACAAGGTCAACATCCCTAGGAGTGAGCACCTTCATTCCGCTGACGTCATTTTCTATGGTAGCCGGTGAAGACTTTCACTTTGAAAAACAAGCTTGGACCGAAATTGCAAATTCTATGACTTCGAGAAAAAATTATTTTGGCACAATATTCGCCTGAACACTCCTTTAAAAATCTTTGGTACGGCAAAGCCTATCTGTCTCAACTCCTTCAGATGCGGCAGAGAAGCTCTTGGGTTACGTTCAAACATTTATGTTTTCGACGGACAGGTATGGCAATGCTCTTAACATGCAAGGAAAATTAAAGAGAATCACCTGCGAAACAAGAAAATAATACTTTTAAGGAGAAAACGTGATGCCAATCCCATGTTCCCTCCTACACATCATTGATTGTAAGTTGCAGCTTCCATTCGCACACTGAAAACATTACAGGGAGGTTTAGATATATGCAAATCGTCCACATACAAAAGCAAGATGCTGATGGTGACAAAAACTTTGCTAGACTGTTAATCTTAGGAGCAAATAAAGTAACGCTCACTACTTCTCCCAGAAGGACATCATTTCCTTGGGATAAGACTTAAAGTGTGGAGCCCAATCGGTCTTGAAACGTTGTTTCGCTCAAATACTTTTGCATGCACTGGAACATGCGGCCCCGCAGACCAAAATTTTACAAGTCACGAATAATTCCGTACCTCCATGCTGTATCCTACTTTTTCTTTGTGTAAATAAAAACACTGCGATAAAATGCTGCCGGTGTAAACTTTCATCCGTGAGTCACTTCTGTTCCACAAGTAACTCACGCATGAAAATTTACATGCGTACTAAATAATCTCTGGTCGCTCGTCTCTCTAGGAAACTGCACTGGTTTACGTCAATAAGTATGTCTAAAAGAAATAGACAAAACGACAATCGAACAATCTTTCATATTCTTTTCGGGAACTCGTGAGCAGGACATGAGGATATCTTGCAGAGTCGGAAAGGTCTTTCCTGTGTTTCAAAGAGAATATTGTGGGGTCGTTTTCAGCAGCGGAGAAATGTAGCCACTCGCCATATATGTTTATTTTTTGTTTTTTGGTTAACATATGGTTCGCAGATTCACGAATCAGATGCATCATTGCTTTGTAATGAAGTCTGTGTGGCCCGAACCAGATTGCTTCCTTTGCACCAAGAGCCACCTAAGTTCACATATTTTGAATTGTTTCTTGTGACAATATGGGTCACACTGACATCTAAAAGAATTGCCTTATTACAGGTTTTACTTAAATGCTTGTTGAAAATGTTCGCCATTCCAATTGTTTGATATCTAAACGTTGCAGAAGTGGGAAAAACCCATAGTGGTTCTTAAAAATTAGAAACCTTCCCGGACTTTTCGCAGAGCTATCTCACAGTTCTCTCGTAGAAAAAAGCTCTTCAGAGAGGAGACCTTTTTTTCCATAACACCCTATTATCCTGTTCCGTGTCTAACGTGCCTTGGTCCTACAATGTTTATGTTCAATCAGATTAAAACAAGTGAGACAGCAGCGAAATATACCCCATGTCCGGTTGTGTTCCCTCCGAGTGAATGCGTTCATAATTTTATTTAGGTGTGCACCTCGGCGGAAGAGCTAACACATGTTGGTGGAATAGAAGATGCAGCAGAATTAATTAAACATTATTGACAAATATAGTCGCCTCTTCGGATGGCATATTAAAAACGCGGATGGATATAGCACATCGTTCCAACCAAAAACAACCCAGCCAGCCTGCTCTTCCGACCCACTTTCGAAGACGGGTCGAAAAAAGAGGAAGGGGTATAACGCTTCTTTAAAATTGAGGGGATCTGCTCGCTGCTGTATGGATTAATTCATATCTATCTACCTTCCATGATAAGCACGGACGTAACGATGGTAAGGAATCATATTTCTAAATTTATTTAAGGACATAGCAGTCTACCTGTATTGAGGCCAAGGCATTACTTGAATACAGGTAGTGCAGCAATATCAATCCATAATGAGTCGAATGGCTGCAAACGTCTACTGTATCATGAGATAACACACGTATGACGTGGACGTGAGAACAAAATAAAGGAGCAGTAGGGTACATGAGCGCTTTGTGGCAGAGCGAGATGAATGCAGGTTTGAGTCAGGATGGTAGTTGAGTTCGAGGGTGCGGGCACTGTGAAATAAATTGCTCTAATCTGTATGATGCAGATATCATTGGATAAGAGCGATTGTACGCTGACAGAGAAACTTCTAAGGGAGTCTATATCAACGAGCCATGAAGGGAGTCTGGTCCACTCTGCGACTGTCCATGAAAAAAAAGGTGTTTAGGGAGAAACGCTCTCCAACAGCGTTATCGTGCTTCGCCCTGGTTAGACGTCTTGTGTTAGTTGGTAGGTAGACGGCAGTATGTAGACTATTAATTATGTTTAAAAGCCGGTAATACATTTGAGCCAGTTAGCTTTCCTTCGAATAGCAAAATGTAGCAAGCCTGATTGCTGGTAAAGTTCCATTACCGATGATCTTCTGTCATACAGATTGTAGATAAAACGCAGCACTTTTCTTTGAACATTTCCGCGCGCATTGATGCTGGTTGGCAACCGTGGTCCTCATACTACGTCTGCGTACCCTAGTACGGGGCGAATAAGGTTTTTATAATGTGCTAATTTAGTCGCGAATGTACAGTAGCCAAGGTTCCTTCTCAAAATAGCTTTTTTGTTGCTTTCTTATCAAGTTCCCTGATATGCAAAACCCGAGATAGATTTGAAGTTACTGCGACGCCTAGGTATTTTATTTATTATGTTACTCTTTTAAGAAGACATCGATGAAAGTTGTAGGTGAAGGGTAGCAGTTGTTTTATATCTGTGACTCACGTGGACGCACTTGAAAGCGTTGAACACAATTTGCCATTTGACACACCATGTTGATACTTGCGCTAAGCAATCGTTCAGGTCGATTTGATCGGCGTGACATATGACTTTTGAAAACATGACGCAGTCGTCCACAAAGAAACGACATTGTTTCAAGGGGTGATTTACTTTAAGGTCGTTAATAAAATATAGAAACAGGAGAGGCCCGATCACGGAACACTGCGGTACACTAGAGACGTCTGCCATTAGCCATTTCACTATGTTGACTATTTGATTATATTGCTATGTTTAAATTTTCGATCATACGGCTTCTTGTATTAACTAAATACAGTGCCATTGCGGGGAGCAAGCCACTGGCTCCTCGCACAGTAATCAATGCTATTCTCTGTACTATTTTGTTTGATAAAACATTAATGGGCTATCGAAGCCACTTTGGCTAATGTGTCGTGGTTAGCATACCCGGCCGGATATTCCGAGTCCCGGAGTTGAAACTTCGGCACAGCCGAAGATTCTGCCGCTAAGCGGCTTCGTAGAATGCAAATCATTTGATCAAGCACGGTTTATTCATCTGCATATTTTGGATTAGTAGGTATTTCTATAGACATAAACCCGTGATGCAGCAATAATGTTTGTCGCAAA
Source organism: Ixodes ricinus (assembly GCA_037355805.1). NCBI lineage: Eukaryota > Metazoa > Arthropoda > Arachnida > Ixodida > Ixodidae > Ixodes > Ixodes ricinus. The sequence continues at coordinate 19,778 of JAZHYW010015478.1, forward strand.
ATGGCGGAATAGGGGAGGGAGTTGAAAGGACGCTCCGAATTCTGCGTCGCTTTATTTAACTGTGAAATTCCAATTCATCTGATTTCCTTTCCGACGTCCTGTTGTGTTACTTGTAAACAGTCAAAATAGAATTTCATTCTTTTTTTGTCGCTTTGCCTAGAAGTTTTTCCAAACTTCTAAAAAAATATTACATTTCGTGCACTGCAGACTTTATTTGCATGGCACGCCATCACACTCGCGCGCGACCAGAACAGGTGTTTCGTTTTAAAGAAGTCTATTTCGATGCATACATTCGCAGACGTTCTCGATTTCCCTTTATCCCAGAGGGCGGGAAAGCCATTACTGTAATATATAATGGAATCATGGCGATTGTGAAGGATGTGACGATTTAATCCCTTTGCGGCTATACTGACTGTGACCTGGGTATATGCTGACCACAACCTTTAATTCATTGGTAAGAATGTTTTCCGGTTACGTCACTTACCCACTTCCCTATAGGCTGACAGACCGCTGAAGATAAGAAACAAATGCGTTTATGACCATGCCTAGCAAATGAAAGCAATTATTGCCCACAAACATGGAAAAACACATACTTCGCGTAGGGTGGACACCATGATTTCAGCTTGAGCATTACCAATATACCTTCAGAATGCTCATAAACAAATTAAACAGGTTCAGAAGGCAAAACCAATGCTGGATCGTCGGATAAAAGATTCGGATTGTATTATTGAGATGTTTCTTTTAAAATCGAGCATACAGGTGGGGGTGGGTAATTGTATTTTTCTCAATTAAATATATATAATGTCCCCATGTCTAACAAAAACAAAAACTGCTCTAAAAAAATTCGTTTTGCGAAAAAAATAGTAGGCGGAGCAAGGTAAAAATCTAATATTGAGCGTGTAATTTTTGGTACGAAGTTCTGTTACTACTTATTCATACTGAAAATATCAAAATATTTTGATAATTTTTTTCGTGTAAACTTATACAGTAAAATCAAGGAAAAGGAGAGGGGGGGGGTGGGGGAGTTGAAACAGTCACCCTGCTCTTGCATTAACAGATTCTGAGATACGTTTTTTTTTCTTGGACATTGCCGCTTGTTTTAAAGATATGATTCATAATCAGGGTCTTTTTTTTTAATTGTATGACTGAAGCAAGTATGAATTATTGTGCGTATGATCAGAATTAAAGAGAAGTGAGGAAGATAACCTTTTTTTATGTGGTCTTTGAAGTTTGAAAGAAGGAAGCTGAAGCACTTTTTTAAACAAAATCAAAGCTAAGAGCGAATTTTATATATTTTTCCTTTGAATTCGGTTATCGCACTTGTATGCGGTAGAATAAACTTCAACCGCAAGTATTTCAAAACATACGTTGCAGCGAGTGGCGCGTGCATGCGGCGATCCTCTCTGCCGCCTGTTATCTGCCAGAGTGTCGTCATGCCATCATCGCCATCCCTGAGCCAGCTTAGTGGCAAGCAAAGGCCATCTGACCCCGCTGATGTCGTCTTTTTACTAGGTTTTTCTCTCCGCTCTCACGCTTTTCTACACTCGCGCGCCTCAACGGGCGTGTCATATCGAATTGTAATTTGCTCTTACGGCACTCCTACTAACAAGATAGAATGACAACCGTAATGTTTAAGGTGTCTGCTTTACAACATTTACTGTACACACGAATTCAAGGACACCTTCAGCTTCCCTTCAAGCATCCAGTTGCGACTGAACGCTTGTCTTTCGTGTTTGTTATCTACTTTGTTCTCGTGTTTTTGTGCATTTTAACCGTAACTAATGCTCAGGCTTTCCCGGGATGCTTTTGCATGGCACCTGCGCATGCCATTCCCGCGACTGCTCGCATTAACCAATAGCTCAAGTTTCTCCTTTGTCACTCTGCGCCAGAAGAACCACACCGCATGTCGATTAAGTGATCGCTTTTTTGCGTGCTTTGCGGCGGCGTAATCTTTTACGTGTGCAAGTTACCCTGTACATTGCGTTTATCACTGAAAGTGTATCCGAAACTTAGGTCTTGTTGTGATGGCCAAAAATGGGAGCTGATCTCCTTTGGAAATCTTATAAGCATTGATTGCACTTCCTGTAGATATATATAAAAACAATATTGACCCACTGACCTTAGGCCTATGATATTTCCACAACCCATTTATTGCAGGCAGGCGAACAGATTCAATTAAAATCAGCTTGCTGTTGACGCGTATATTACACTCGTCTAAAGCTGAGTATTTCCTGCTAACAGCAGGTTATTTGTAATTAAAGCATCATTCTAATTGGATTGGGGCCTCGGCGATGTTAGCTGATTCATATTGTTAAAAGAGCGTACAGAAAAAAAAAGATAGAGACAACAATATAAAAAGAACTCGGCTCACTGCTTTACCTCACGAACATCTCGCCTATCACTTTGCTACTGCGTCTATTTTCACCTTACAGTCTCTTCAAACGATACGCATATGTTGATACACTGCATGTGATACTCGTGTCTTGTTTTAATGTTTATGACAAAAACTAATAAAAACCTATAAACTAAGTAACACTCTTTATACATTTTGTAGTTCAGATCTGGATTGCTGGATGCATTTTTTTGTGATTCATATATTAATATCTAAATCCAATTTTCTTCTAGTTTTTTCTTTTTTTAGAGACACTTGATAGATCGAGGAGGCAATGATAGAGGTCGCTTGTCTTTCCGTTGTAACGTGAAACAGTAGCGGTAGCTGACGGGGCGGCCTTCGCGATCACTTTGAAGATTAAAGCGTACCTCAATAGAATTCTATCACTGGGGCCACTACACATATAAAAAAATCAATCATTTTATTTGCACAAGCATATCATACTTCTTGCTCTTGAGCATCCACGGTGAGCATTGCGAAAACGTTTGATCGAGATCGATTTCAACTGCGAGTTCAAGCGTTCGATACGTAACACTGCAGGGGAAAATCGATATAAAAGAGCTCGCACCCTGAATCTATGTTCAATCAACATAAATTTTACATTTGTGTACTAAGGAATATACACACTTTAAAAAGTTTATATTGATATGTCTATACTTTTACTGTGAATTCATCCGTTGACGCTTTGATATAAGACTTTAAGTACCTTTGATTTATGGGGCGCTCGGGCAATTTGTTTAACTATTGCAACCAACTATATTTTCGGAATCATCGGCCTTTACCCTTTCCGGTATGATATTTAGTTTCGAGAGATTCAGAAGATTTATTGTTAAATCGGCAAGTGAAAATAATGCCAGAACCAACATTCAAAGATACCCACTCTTTTCAGTGGCGTGGCGTCAGGGGAAGGCAGGCTTGCAGGTCGAGCGGACAGTCTAAAAAGTGAGCTATGCCGAGCATTTGTTTCATGTTGCTGCGCAGGTCAAATCCATTTATTTGATAATATTAAACTCTATGTAATCAGTTGGGAACAAAGTCTACATTCCAAAGAGTGAGCCCCTGCCTTCACCTGACGTCACTTTTTTCCTTGTTGCCAGTACAAACTTTCACTTAAAAAAAACACGATGAGGACCAAAATTATCAATTTAATAACCTTTGTAAACATTTATCTTGGCCCAATATTTGGGTTACAATTTCAGCAACGTTTGTTAGTGTGTTTAACAAATTTTCAGGCAAATCGGGGACTATGAAGAAAAAGCCGGAGTACCCCTTTAACAGATACTTCAACTTTGTGGCAAAAACGGACTTCTTGCACAACTTTTATTTATTTTACTATTATTATTTATTCCAAACCAATATTTATTACATATTGCTCTCTTTTATCCGCACATCTGATGTTAACCTTGGCGTTGAAATCAGAATATTGTGGTTGGAATAAGCTTCCTTTTATCGGTTTTTATGGGTTCGCTCATGTCGCCGTAAGTCCAAAAATTATAATCATCATGTAGGAAAACATCAGAATGTTTGCAGGTCATGGGATACCTTTAGAGGTCTGCAGGGACGGAGGACCGCAGTATACGTCCAGCGAATCCAGTGTTCACTGCTAAATGTGCTTTATTCACACTATTTCCATCCCCTGGCTTCAGATTCAAACGGCTTGGCGGAAAAAGAAGTCCAGCCTGTAAAGCGACTGTCGAAGGAAACTATACACTCGAATGAAGGCTTCTGGTTTGGACTACGTAGCTATCGGACTACACATTTGAAAAATGGACCCACAACCAGCGAACTACTTATGGGAAGACAGCTTCGCAGGAAGCGGCTAGATTTTACACGAGCCATGACTCCCACAGGCCGTAAACATGCACAGAACTGTAAGACCGGTCGCCCCTGGCGCCACGGCACCATGGAAACATTGTAAGGATGCGGGATGAGAGTGCATGGTGTTGCAAAGCCAGGATTTAGTGATGTGTGGCTTTCCACTCATTCAGTGTATATACCGAAAACGGGCAGTAGTACTACCGAAAAAGTAGAAAACATCTCATGGAAACGGCTGAACCGTTCGAGCTGAATGGAATATCAATCAAAGACGAGAGTTTCGAGGCCCACCCACCGCGTAACAAACTTTCAGCAGCCTTGTGTAAAGCCCCACCTTCAAGCCCACGCAGCACCACCGTTCAGGCATCACCACTTTTGCTGCCTTACGAAAAAAAGCCTCACCAATCCTTGACGATGTAGCAGCAACGCCTCGGCAATCCCAAGCATTACCTCCGCACAAATTCCGACGCCGATAGCAAGCACAATAGCCGAAGCATGCGAACCAACGCAAGGCTTACACAGAACCACGAAACTGAGGGCACCAACCAGACTATACTATGACCATAACTTCGTTCAACAGAATTAAGCAGGCCTTTCCTTTTAGAGAAGGGAAGATGTACCACAGGGAGCCTAGTCAAGACATGGCGACGGCCGGCTACACTGTGTATCCCACTCCGTTAAGGCGGTTCCGGTTAAACACGACAATTTTGGCTGCTCGAAGTGGCGTACACATCTCTTCACCAATCATCATATAAGCATTACCAACTGACCACTAAAAATCAATATTAGACTTTTTAGATGACAAACATCAGATAATATTACATTCACGACCAGAGTAAGTTACTTATAAACTCTCCTGAGTAGGGCAAAATGCGTTCTTGTTTTGCAAGTCATGTCCACCCGTCGTGGTAATCACAATCGCTAGGACTGTTAAACACGCCACGCTTAAGGGTGAAAACAACCATTTCGTGCTTTTGTGAGCTAGGACGTAGTTTACGAACTCTCACCGACATTCGCCACGACGCCTAATGGAAAACGGAAGCTGGTGAAAAGAGCTCATTTTAGCTGACCTCTGGCAGAAACAAGGCGACAGCGGTGTCGAAACGCACACACATAAAGTATGTACATCGGGTCTATATATGACGTTGAAAACGCTCATTGCTCTTCGCGCAAAACTAAGTACGAAAACAATGAGCTGAAATCACAAACAAATGTCCGTAGAATCTGTCTCACGAATGTCAGTCGAAGCAGAATCAGGCAGGAGAAACACATCTTTAGGCTCTGAACGTAGCTCTTTCAGTAACCCTGTCTACTTTGTGTCCTCGTGGCGTAGCTCACAGCACGATGAAATATGGAAGGACATACACAGAGACATATTCTCAGAGAGACTCGCAAAGTGCAACATACCGACTGCACTGTCTGGATGTGATTGGATTAGGGGTCTTTACTATACGTACGGAAAAACAACAAACGCCGTGATGCTGCGTTTTTCTTCTTTTTTTTTTTGCGTAACTTGAAGAGTGTCACGTACACTGATCATGCGTTGCTGTTTTAAGAACGACTTTTCAGTTTGACTCAAATTTCTCCATTTTATAGCTTGAATATGGGGCGAACGACAGACGCATTGTGCCCAGGTTTAGATTCATTTTGCCAGCAACGCATGAGTCACAGTTCATAGGTCGCTCACAAAGGGAACGCCGCCGGGTCAATTTGTCGCATGTCGGTCAGCATATTACATATGTCGGTCAGCATATTATAACCCATCACGCACGCGCGTGTACCTCGCTTGTCAAAGCAAGAAAATTGCGTCGCACATGCATGATCACAGAATATGGTACCGGCCATAGGCCCATTCTCGGAACGGTCTTTGTATTTGGTCACTCACCAGGCAAAACGATAAACTGACTAATGTTGTTCTGCCAGTTACTCCATGGCAGAAGCAAAATATACACCACCGACAATGTTGCACGTGACACTGACTGACCAGCTATAAGAAAAGTACATTAAGGAAATGTGTATTTTTATGTCACTTTCCGTGCACTGTTGAGGATTAAAAACGCTTAATGAAGAGCTCGTAAACACACTCTGTCGAAACGTGTTCTTTCTTTGACAACTACCCTTTCACTGGGGACATGTGTTAGAAGAAATAGCATCTGTATCATCCACGTTCTGCAAAATTCAAATATTAATTCCCAGGCGTTGACCTAATGCTTTACCATGAAGCGCTCAAGTGTTATATTTTCATGTTCGCATTGACCGCACTGCGAATGCGGTGGCAGTTAGATTTACTGGTATTTTGTGCTGCGTTATGTCTTCTGTTATGTTCTGCTACGCATATATTTATGTTACAGCACACTGCCTTTGTAGTTGCCTTTGCTCTATATGAAACTGGGCGAGTCTTGTAGTAAAGAAAACAAAATGCACAAAAACAAAAGAACTCGTACTATGTATACCTTCTAACTCGTGCACGTTATTTTATTTAACGCATATTAACGCATTGCTCCTTGAAAGTTTTCAAAATACTTCACGTACAAGAGAATTATCACATTTGTACAAATAGAGCAAAGTACAAAAATTACACCATCTTCCCGAGTGGGAACCATGGGGTGATGCAGGAGCATCGCGGATCGTAATTAATTTATTCCCTTCTTAGACTGATTTCTTTTTGTGCGGCCGGATTTGGGCTGCGACGGGCGCTGAGCGGCCAAGAAACGCTAGCCGAACGACAGCCGCAGAGTTGCGGGGAAAGCCCCACCCCCACTGGAAAGCCCATGGCGTGGCGCTGCGACCCGCGCGCCCAAAGCTTATCCTCCTTTCACTCCTCCTGGGAGCGCGCGCAGCGCGCTACACGCTGCTTATATTCACACTTGAAGGAGAGGAGACTAGAGGAGGAGGGACGCGCCTGTCACGCGCGCGGTGTGAGTAGAAGCGAACGCACGCGAAGGGCACGCAGCTGGTAGAGAGAGAGCGAGCGAGAGAGTAACGCGCAGCTGTTGGAGAGAGGAAGGAGGAGAGTTGCGCATGCGCAGTGTGAGTGCGGACGACGCCGACGCTGACGCCGCGGGACATTTTTTTTTTATTTAGGAATACTACTGGCTCCACTCAAGGAACCATGGTAGGAGTGGGTACAAACATGTGAACAAGATGCATATTTATAAATGAAAACTCAATTAAGTATAAATTCAAGAGCAGATACAAAATTAGCAACAGTTGTGTTGACGACGACATCATTTGGTAACTCGTTCCATTCTTGAATTGCCCGAGGAAAAAAGAATATCTAAAACAGTCATTTTTGAACCTGTATTGCTTTAACGCTCTTGTGTGGTTTAGACGTGAGGACCCGGTCGATAATGGTTGTATATAGTTAGAGCTTTGAACATGAAGAGTGCCGTTAAGGATATTAAACAGCAATTTTAATCTATCAATTTTCGCTCTCATTTGCAACGGTTGAAGCTTCGCTCTATTAACTAATTCAGTGGACGATGTTTCTCTACGATAGTCATTAAAAATAAACCGAGCAGCTAACTTTTGGATACGTTCAAGCTTGTTAATACCATTTTGTGTGAAAGGGCACCACACTGAACTAGCATATTCAAGCACAGGCCTAATAAAACTTTTATAAGCAAGAAGTTTAGTGTCAAAATCAGCAAATTTTAATTTCCTACGACACGCAAACAAAGTGCCCCTCGCTTTGTTAACCGTTAGTTCTAAATGCTGTAGCGTTCCTAGACTTAGCTTATTGTTAAGACCCGACCCGACCCGAGCATAGACCTGAGCAAGAGATGCTCCGCATCTAAAAAGGTCCCCTAACGTAATGAATTACCGCGTGTGGGGAACCTCACTGTTTTTAAAAGCTCCAAATATCTATCGCCCACATCTGAAATTAAAACAGTTTCGGTAACGAAACCGAAACAGGGAAAATAAAAAAAAAACCTAGTTTCGTAAAGAAAAGAAAAAGAAGAAAAAAAAAACACAATGCTGTTACTTACAATTATTTTTTTTTTACGTTTTTTGGTGGAACACAGCTTGAGTATGATTCGGGGCTGGGCAGAGATACTCAAACAAGTATTCCGGAATACGAATACTGAGATACACGTGTTTTAAGGTCCAGAATACAGATACCGAGGTACACTTTTCTTGAATGTAACGAAATATCCCAAAGATACTTCTGCAAACCGGCGAAAAAGTATACCGGAATACAGATACAGATACATATAGAAATACATTTGTTCCCGAGCGGTGCTAGAAGGGGAGGAGTAATTTGTGGCGAATACGAATGGTGATTTACACTTGTGCTCCTTTTTGTGCTATTTTATGCTGTTCCCTTACCTCGAACGATTTATTCACCATTAATGCCGCTAAAGAAAACATGTCACCCCCGTTGAACCACATAGTTGCAGAACGGCAAAGGCTGCATGCCATGCTTGACAAAGGCGTCTGGCCGAAATGGATTATGTTTTGCTGTGAGGGCGCATCTCAAACTGTCACTATTATAAGCTTCTGTATCACCCATAGTGTGGGGCGATTGAACAACAGCCCACCGTACTTTTTCTTCATTCAACTCTTTTACAGCGTTCTCTTTGCAAAATTTGAAAGAGTGGAGGGTTTTGTAAGAGGAGCTGATTTTGGTATTATTGGCCGTACCTTTTTTTAAACTACAGTTTTTCTTTTAATGTCTACGGCTGAGATGAATCATTGTTATACGGCGGGTTCACATTCTAAATTACGAAGCAATTTGCGCCAAACAGATGTTATTATCTTTTTAATTTATCTTAAAAAGGCAACAAATGTAACGAGATACCCATGTCTGGCAAAAGTATCGCGGATACAAGCGATAGCGCTGGCCGGGTGCTGCCACGTACGATCGGTGGCAGCGCCCGGAACCGTTCCCCGCTGAACTTTGCTAAGGTGTGATAGGAAAAGTGAAGTAGTGGTTCAGCTTGGAAATGCTGAACATTTGAAGCATGTTTTTGTACTTTTAGGTCGAATTGTGTGTGTTCTATATGCGGAGTGAGCAAGGCCGCAGCAACAGCAACAAAATATGTATTGGCGATTGCTCTGACTGAGCTCCTACAGCAGCACTAAAAATACACAAAAAGTAAATAAAACGCTTTTGAAAGTCAGTTTTTCAGCATTGCCAATTTAGATGCCGTTACGCGATTAGCACAAAAACAACAAGGAACAAGGAACAAGAGTCAATAAGCTGGATAGCGGTCTCTGTGCAGCGGCTCAGAACTTCTCCACCGTCACTCTAGGCTTTAGTTAAGGGCCTTTCTACAAAAAGTGCAGTCATTGGCACAGCCCTCCTGCCACGCAGCTTCGTGCAGTAGAAGCTGGTAAGTAGATTCCAATTCATTGTTTGTCGGACACATGCTCTACACATAGCTCGGACTTGTGACCGGGCAGAAAAACGTGCAGTCAGTTGCCATTCTCTTTCCGGAGACTGTTGTCATTGATATACAATGGAAAACAAAATGTGGGCAACTTATTTACCTGCAGACATTTCAAAGGCCATTGGTCGAACACCAGCCGCTAGCCGTCGACTGCCTACAACACTTCTAATTATCAAGCAAGAAATGTGCCTTTCAACTTCTTTTTTTTAATAAAACAATCAACCATTAAGGCGCAAATATTGCTTTAGTAAAACAATGTTTATATTGATTTATTTCTGTCTCTTTTTAATCTATAGATCAAATTTGGGTGTCTTCTGGTATACGACTTTTTTGTTCTGTTTTCGCGTATAACTCCGACATTTCAAAGATACGTCATGGTTGGTCAGAACTTACACCTATATTGTTTGTTCAAAAACTGGAGTTTGGCTCTCATATTCTGGAACTATCTAAGATTAACCTCTCTGCAGAACTTTAGACGTGTGCAAAAAGAGTGACCCGGATGCTTCTAATATGTCCTCATTCGGGGCACGGAACCAGGGGGGGGAGCCGCGCGGGCCCGCCCCCCCCCCCCCCCGAAATCTTCTATTTCTGCTTGGACCTACTCTCCCCCTGCCCTCATACAGCATTTTGTC
>JAZHYW010015479.1:0-23371 GCA_037355805.1 Ixodes ricinus
AGTCCAGTCAGCGACTCCCCGTGCGCCGCCTCTGATCTGCCTTATCAAGGCGGCGCATCCGATGTGCGCGTGGCTGGCGTGACGTCGCCGCCACGCGGGAAAAGTACGGCACCCTTGCCTCGCAGTCGGGCAACTGGGGTGCGGAGCCGCCAGGGTGCCCACACTTCCCCCCTCAAGTTTCGTCCGGCATGTCGAAGACGGAGGCGTTGTTGTGGGCGTCAGGGGGTGGATGGCGCTGCTGGGCGGACTGACGTTGCGAGTCCGGCCGGCGCCTGCTGGACGAGTGCGATGTCCCGTTGGCGGTCGCGCTCGCCACGTTGGTGGACGCGTTCGGCGTCCGCTCTCTCGCCCGCTCTTTGGTCACATGCTGCTCTTTCTGCAGCGGCTCGATCAGCTCCAGCTTGTCGCTTGAGCTCCTTGCTCTGGATCAGGGCTCGGCTGGCCAGCTGCCGCTCCGTCCTGTAGAGGGTGGCCGCGGTCCATGGTTCCTTGGGCCGCCTCTGGCGCGCCGATGTCCTTGGTGGCCCGGTCCACCATGAGACCGGCTGCCGTGTTGTTCCGATGGCGGGTGTGGTGAAGACGTTGACCACGAGCCATCCTCGTAGAAAAACAAGAAAGCAGACGACATGGGGCTCAGTTGAGGGTTGAGCCTGACGCTATCTTCGCACCCCTTCCAGAAAGTTGAAAATAACGAATCTGAGGTGGGCACACAATCTTCTCCCCCTCTCTTGAAAAGGGAGCAGATCCGTGGAAGTAGAAAACTACCCCCAAAATGCGAGAGAGGAGAAGCCGAAGAGAAAAAAAAAGGTTCCTCTCTCTTTCGTGTCACCGACGTCGCAGGTTATACCGCCGCCTTGGTGGAGACAAGGGGGTATCCGGAACGGGACTGCCGTGAGTGTCGTTCCGGTCCTGCAAGGAATCCTCATCTTCTGCTTGAAAAAATCGTTTAAGGTCGGTGACATGAACAGGTCCGGTTTCCTCACTAGACTCACAGTGAACTAGCTTGTACGTGAGTGGTGAGCACTTTTCACGCACGCTAAACGGACCTTCCCACCTGTTAGCGAGGGAGGCTGCGAAGCCTCGAGCGGCGTCACTCAGTGGGTGAGTACGCCGGAGCACAAAATCTCCCACCTCGAACTGCAAGTCACGTCGCCCCTGGTTGTATTGTTCTGCCTGCTGCATTCGGGCGACGTCGAGATTCTCTCGTGCTTCTCGAAGGTTATCGGAGAAGCGCTTTCGCAGGTCCTCTGCGAACTTCACGTAGGGGCGAAGCCTTCCCCCAGACTCTGTAGAAAGGAGACTGTTAAAAAGCGGGAACGCGAGCTCCTTGCCGAAATTCAATTGGGCAGGAGTGAGACCCGTTGACCGATTAGTGGTCGTACGGGTTGCGAACGCCAGCTCGGGCAGTTTCGCGTCCCAGTCCTTGTGGCGCTCGGTGTAGGCCACTAGCATCATCTTAAGGTTCCGGTTTACCCTTTCCGTGATGTTTGCTTGTGGGTGGTACGGGAAGTTCTTTTGTGCTTAATTCCCAGCACCGCGCAAGCGTCCACGAACACCTTACTCGTTAGATAGGAGGCATTATCGCTTACAAGCTGTGCAGGAAAGCCGAACCTAGCGAATGTTTCAAGTAGACACTCCCAGATTTTTTGCGAATCTAGCTTCCGCAAAGGAAACAACTCAACCCACTTCGTGAAGTGGTCGGTTACCACGAACAAGTACTGATTGCCGCGGGTACTACGTGGGAAGGGACCCATGACGTCACAGCAACAAATCTGCCAAGGGCTCTGGCTCACGATTGGTTGCATGAGACCGGGGGCTGACCACCACGTGGTTTTGCCTTCTGGCACACCGAGCAGCTACGAGCGTATCGGAGCACATCCTGCCTCATGCCTGGCCAGGTAGCAATTTGGGATAACTTTTCATAAGTTTTGCTCCCACTGCTGTGTCCTGCCAAGGCAGAGTCATGCATGTATCGGATGAAAAGCTTACGTAGCTTGCGGGGTATCACGGTCCGGAACGCCGAGCCATCCGGATCGTCGTCGGCCTGGGGGATGTAGCGCAGCAGGAGGCCGTCGTCGCTCATCAAGTAGGAGTCGAACTCCTCGTCACTTGGGCGGTCGACTGGACCTCGTGCTGCCAGCCAAGCGGACACGCGTTGGCAGAGTCCGTCATCCAGCTGCGCCTTGCGAAGGTCCTCGCGGCTCACCAATGTACCCCACCGTGAATCTGGGGATCCTCGTGCCGTGACCGCGACGGTCACCAAGCCATGAGTATCCTGCGAGTGTTCCTCAGGAAGTGGAGCACGAGAGAGCGCATCAGCAACTTTGTTCGTTGACCCCGGGCGGTACACTATGGAGTAGTCGTACTGTTGCAGCGTAAGCGCCCAACGAGCAAGACGTCCAGCTGGATTCTTAAGTCCCCTTAGCCATGATAGCGCTAAGTGATCAGATTGAATCTCGAACGTTGCGCCATCTAGGTACATATCGAAGCGCTTCAAAGCATGAATAATGGCGAGACATTCACGTTCTGCGACACTGTAGTTGCGCTCGGCTGGAGTTAGCGTGTGGCTCGTGAAAGCAACTGGCCGAAGCACACCGCCATACTCCTGCAGCAAGACAGCACCCAGGCCACAGTCGCTTGCATCTGTCTGCAGAACGAACGGCTTGTTCAAGTCTGGGAGCTGTAAACAAGCGTTGTCAGTCACGGCTTTGGAAAGGGCTGCGAATGCGCATTGTTGTTGTTCGGCCCAACACCACTTGACGCCTTTTTTTAGTAGGTGATTGAGCGGTTGGGATATCTCGGAACAGTGCGGAATGAAATCCCGGTAGAACGCAATCATTCCGAGGTATCTTTGTAGGCTCTTTACGTCATGTGGGCTTGGGTATTCCGTTAGCGCGCGCAACTTATCTTCGTTGGGGCGGAGCGTGCCGTTATCCACAACGAATCCAAGGAGGTTAATCTTGGGCGCGGCCAACTGAACCTTTCCGGGATGAATCGTGAGCCCAGCATTACGCATTCGCTCAAGCACGATGCGAAGGTGTTCGACATGCTCCTCCATAGTTCTCGAGAAAACAACCACGTCATCCATGTATGCCATGGCAAATTCGTACTTCGAGTTCCCGAGTACAACATCCATCAGGCGTTGAAAACTGGCTGGAGAGTTAGACAAGCCAAACGGCAGTCGGGTGAACTCGAACAACCCTCTGTGGCAGATGAAAGCCGTTTTTGGAACGTCAGATGGGTGTATCTCGATCTGAAGAAACCCGCGACTGCAATCCAGCGTTGTAAACACGGTCGCGTTACCGAGCGCGTACATCACGGAGGAAATGCTGGGGAAAGGGTAGCTGTCTCGTACGGACACATCGTTAAGCCGCCTGTAATCCACACAGAGTCTGGCGGTTCCGTCTTTTTTCGGAGCGAGAACCACGGGGAACGCCCAGGGGCTCTTCGACTCACGTACTGAACCGGTGTCGATCATCTCCTCGAGCGCCGCATCAAGGAGTGCCCTTTTGTGGACGCTGATCGGTCGAGGGTTGCACCTCCGTGGCGGCGCGTCACCGGTTTCAATGCGGTGCAGCAGGATGTCAGTCTTCCCAGGTGTTTCCGTGAACATCGGCGAGAAAGACTGCAGGACGGCTTGCAGCTCCTGCTTCTGCGGGCTGGTTGCGGGGCACTTTCGCAACGATTCTCGAACGCCGGCAGGCAAGACGTCCGGCACATCAGTGACGTGGGCTGCCGTGGGCAGGTTAGGGATGCAGTCCTCTCGTCTGGTGAACGGAGTCAGCTCCGGTTGTTGTCCCAGCCGGTATCCGCCACCAGAAAAGTCGAGCGTCATGCTTTCGCCTGTAATGAAATCTCGGCCCAAGATCACAGGTACCACGAGTCCCGGCATATAAAGAAATCGCTGACGCCGCTTCTTTCCATTAAACCGAATCTGCAGCCTCACGGCTCCTCCAGCTGTTATCGCTGTACCAGAAGCTAGCTGCAAACGGGTTTCGCACTCCCGGAGGCTTATCTTTTTTGCTTTGCAGAGTTCGAAAACGAAATCCCCTATAAGCGAGATAGCGGCCCCAGTATCCAAAAGTGCGGCAATGGGAAAATCGAGCAGTGAAATCGTCATGCGCGGTTCAATGATGTTAGGCTCGGGCTGGATTCGACATACCGATGGAATCTGTGCCGTGGCCTCACTGCTCCCAGGGACTGTAACGGCCGTCGGCGAGTGGCTGTCTGGTTTCAGCGTCGCCGGCCGTAGTAGTTTCCCTGGTTGTTCTGGTTCCGGCCCTTTGCCGCCGTCTCGTGCCACCTTTCGTTTGTAGTGTCCAGAAGTCTTGGACACTGGTTTCGGTGATGGCCGGGCTGCTCGCAGTGGTAGCAGCAGTCCGACGACAGTTGCCTGCTTAGGCCACCCGCACCGAGGTGCCCGTCGGACCGCCTCCAGTGATCGGATAAGGAACCACTATGGGAGGGCCTCCACCAGGCTTGCGACTGGCTGTGTTGTGGAGGGCTTGTTCCGTTGCGGCGGGGGTCAATGCTGCTGGGCTGCGGGTTTGCGACCGGGCCGTGCCAGCTTGCGCCAGCACTTGCAGGAGCAGACTGATGAAGATGGTTCGCTTGGGTGGTGATCTCCGTTGGGCCCCAGCTTACGATAGGGCACGGCACACGACCTCCCACCTGTCGTGGCGACCCCCGCCCGAAACCCTCACGGGCCTCGCTGTGACCTCCGGGGACCTCTCGGGGAGAGTTAGGCGAACATCCGCTTATCCCGCACGGGAGCTCGCCATGCATGCCACGCCAACTCTCCTGGTTGACGTGGTGGGGAAGGGAGGTCTCGTTCGGACAGTCCACTTGCGTGGAGGCCTCGGGGCCCCGCCATGCGCATGCCGGTTCGAGCGCGTACTTGGCTGGTGGCGGCGGCACGTAGTTCCGCTCGGCATGAAGAGCTTCCTCGATGAGGCGGGCGCCCCGGGCTAGCTCTTCAAGGGTCTCAAAGGTGCGGTTGATCAGGTAGACGTGGTACCTTGGGTGACACTGTCTTCTGACCCGAGCTACTCTGTCCGACTCCGGTGACTTCGGGTCCGCCCTCTTGAAGAGCTCTTGCATGACCCGAATGTACCGGACCAGACTTTCGTCCGGGTGCTGCGTCCTTGCCTCGAGCTCTCGGAGAATCTGCGCTGCGTAGCCTGCAGGCAGGAACTCTTCGCGAAGCCTTGTCTGGAAGTCCGCCAGGCTGGTGAAGGGGGCCTGGGACCCCAACCAGCACCTGGCGCTGGCTTGCAACGCCAGCGGGACAATCCGCTCCACGATGAAGGCTTCCGAGGCACCGGAGGCAAGGTGGTACGTCTGCAGCTCGCCCAGGAAGTCTGCCACGGACTTGACGTCGTCGTACCCCATGTAGACTGGAACCGTCAAGTGTGGTCGGGGCTCTCGCGGTGGGGTTTCCTGCTGGCCAGGCGTGTGGGCCAGGCGCTGCATCACGGAGTCGCACATCTCCGTGACCTTCGTGAGCAGGTTCATTTGTGCCGCTGCGGCCATCGCGGCTTCCTGCTCCCGTGTGAGCATGCCTGCGAGCACAAAAAAAAGAAACGCCCCCAAAACCCAACACAAGCGCAACACAAGCGAAAAAAGGAAACGCTCCCAAAACCAACACAGCGCGCAAAACGATTGCCGCGGTCACAAAACAAACAGTCAGAAACACGCCAATACAACAAACGCGGACGTGACGGAAGCACGAAACAACGATAGGAAACACGGGGAATATGAAAAAGGCTTACCGAAAGAAGAAACCAAGCCCCGTGAAATTCCTGCGAGTGGGCAGCATACCACGGTTGGGCGCCATTGTGGTCGGTTTGCCTTGCTGCATACCCGACCCGGAGGAATAACACGGAGCCAACGGTTTCAACAACAAGAAACTACATTTAATGGGACATGGACAGGACGATTAACATTGTTACCAACGGCGGCTGAGTCCAGTCAGCGACTCCCCGTGCGCCGCCTCTGATCTGCCTTATCAAGGCGGCGCATCCGATGTGCGCGTGGCTGGCGTGACGTCGCCGCCACGCGGGAAAAGTACGGCACCCTTGCCTCGCAGTCGGGCAACTGGGGTGCGGAGCCGCCAGGGTGCCCACACAACGTGAAGGGAGATCATTGCGTGAGTGCACCGTTAATCGAGCTGCAGCACAAGGAACTGGTATACCTGCGAAGAGCCGCACACGTGGCAGGCACATGAAAGAAGAGAGTAAGACGAAAGTTCAAATATATAAAAAAGGAAGAATCCGTTTTAGCGCAATATGTGGACTAAATAGAAAGATGATTCCATTAAAATAGTTGCTAGTCCAGTGGTGTGTCTGCATTTTTGTTGGTCTGTGTGTGTGTGTCCTCCAAATGTTCAACTAGCTCAGCTTCAAATGACACAATAATAAAATGTCCTCTATTCTGACGCCTTGGCGGGTTTCCTCAGCTGGGTTGACATTAATTAGCTGCCTGTAATGAAACAAAAAGAGCTTAGTAGCCTAAAACGTACAGCGGTCAACTGTTTCACTTGGACACGGTCTTCCAAGGTGCCTAAGGTAGTGCAATATGTTACCTACTTGTACCGAAATGTGCCAAACCGGTCGTGTGGTGTTCAGTAATACTGTGTTTATGCCTCGTTAGATTCTGCAGCGAGTTAGTGTTCAAATATCTAGGTCGCACCTTACCTGCAAGTTGGAATTGTTCAAATGCTGTGTACTCTGAACTAATTCATAAGTATGTGGATTTATTTGCACTGAAGAACCACATAAATAAAAAAGATCATATACAAAATAAAAATGTGGCACCCCTTCATTTTGCTTCTAAACTTTTATATTAGTATAACAAAAAGAATAAGACACCAAAGTGCCCCTAAGATCAACTTCATGTAAGGGTGTGCTAATAACGAGATATGAATCAAATAATAGGCTTTCGAATAATTCGATACGGGAATCGAAATTCTAATATTATGCTAAGAAAATATTCAAGTTATTTGGCAAACTACGCGTGGCGGGCACAGATCTAACGAGATGACTGTTTTCCGCACCCCATTTTAGCGCCCAGAAGTGTTGAACTTCCAAATATGTGAGGCATATTTCGGGTCCACCGTTCCACTGGAATCTAGCACACACAGTGAAATTCAAAAAGTATATCCTTTCAAGAACAGATTAAATACTGAATATTGTGATGCTGCATCTGCGCTTTTGATAACCTCCGAATCACAATATAGTCTTAAAGCTACAACCCTAAGACGTAATCATCATGCTTTTGTTCCCATGTACTTGAAAGATTGATAGTAATGGTGAATTAAGGGCATATTGGGGAGGAGGAGCGACCGTGACGCCCCAAGCGGTTAACTTTAGAACTACCACAAGGATTGGGACAACAAATACAATGACTCAGCGCTCGGTCGACATAAGCGAACGCGGCGTCAGCGTTCGGCTGGAGTTCGTGTTCTCCGGTGAGGGGGAGGAGGGGCTCTTTGTTTCCACTCCGGCCTGCATGAACAATGCAGCATGCACGGTCCCAGCTCAGCACAAAAGTCGAAGTGGGTCAAGCACGCATTCTCTGAGGATAGATCCGGCACTTAACATCGCTTCGTCGATTGTTAGTATTTTTTACATTAAATTGTGCCCCGTGCTCTATTGTAGAAGATGGCATGGACATGTCCATAAGGCCTCTGGGCATGTGCAAAGGCCCTGTGCTGAGTAAACACCGAGTATGGGGAAAACAAAAGGGGTAAGAGCGCCCCCTATAGTTCGATCTCCTGAATGCAACAAGCATACTGTTCATGTCAGTTATTTTTTAATGCAATAGGGTTCTATATGTGATGCGACGGTTAATGAAGGTCTTCAAGTTCAAAACCAATTAAGGGTAAAAACACAGGCAAGCTGGTGAATAACTTCTATTTCAAACCCGAGACGAAGAACAATAAAAAACAGACTCAACAAACCTTGTGTGTTGTGTCCGTTTGTTTTCTTTTATTGTTTTTCGTTTTTGGTTTGAAATTCAAGAAATGCAATTATTTGTTTATTATGATATTGTACTGAATTGCTATGCCTTCCTTCGTACGTGACACTTATGCCTCATAGTTCAAATAGATAATCGTGAATAAAAGCATAAAAGGCAGTGGTGCAGCTCAGACTCTGAGGCTGTAAGGGGAGGGGAAGGGGTTTGGGAAAGGGGTAGTAAGCCTCAGAATGGGAGCCAGAACTTCGCCAAGAAAATTAGCTGGAGTAGAAGCCACGTATCTCATTGAAATGACGGTTGGCGTACTGGGGCTCAACTGGTGCTCCCTTCTCGTAAATAAAGGCAGAAATTTATAGGGATTTTTATTTACGTCTGCGTGAATTCCACTGTTGCGGCAGCCTCACTCGGGTATTGAATGCTCAGACAATAGTAGGAGGTGAACATGAGCTATATCGTCTTCAGAAAGCTTACTTGCCCAGAGCATCGCACCTTGTCCAATCAGGAGGAATTGCGCATTAAAGATGCTTGTCCCTGAAACAAAAATTGCAGATAAAGTGTACAATATTATTTTTAATTCTCTTTTTAACAACCAAGCGCGACTCACGAAAAATGTTACTGTTATGCCGAAGTGTAAGTAATGTGAACTGGCAGATATACATAATATGAATGGTTTAATGTTATAATGAATGTCAAAGTTCACACGAACTGCAAGATATGTGACGTTGCAAGTCAGGGGTGCCAGTGTGATTTAAAGGGGGACTCAAGTGGTTTTTGAGTTCGTGTTTTGATGATGACAGCTGAATTTAGACGCCCTAAGTATCCCTAAAAACCAAAACGTATAGTCATACGGTGATTATTTCTTTAATAAAAATGCAATTGAAGGCCGCCAAACCTCGGATCCATCCGAAAACGAAACCACTCTCATTGGTCCTCGCACGCTTATCAAAAGGATCTCGGGCCAATGGCGCTGGACGACGTTCCGTCGCGCAGTGATCCCGAGGTAGCCGCATCGGCCGAACCTCTTTGTCATTCGAGCTTCGATCATGGCGGAGTTCTCTACGCTCGAGGACCTGACGCCGTTAGAGGTTGAAATTCTTCGGCGGACAGCCGATCTGGGGAGGATTTCCTATGACGCCACTCCGATGTGCGATGTGGACGATAGCAGCGCTTCTTGAGTCATGTTCGGTTTCCGGGGACGACGAAACGCAGACCTTTTCGGGCGTTCTTCGATTTGCGGTTTGGGCAAGTCGTAACCAAACCAACGTTTGACATCGCAGCGTTACCTCTGGTACGTGATGTCAAGCGATGTCGCCACGTTGACTTTCGCCTCGGGAGGACGGGGGAAGGCTGGTTCAGACATGTGCAACGAGCGCGTACCTACGACTGCGTCCGGAGCGACCGGAACGACCGCTCTGCGCCGCGCGTACACACACCTGCAACCGCTACAAGCAGCGCAGCGGGTCGCCGCCGTCAGCTGTTTCAGCGGCCCCTCGAAAGAGGGGACGCACTCCTACTCAATGCCGTAACAGAATATAGACAGGCAGTTTTCAATAGCCTAAAGCTTTATTATTATTTTTTCTTGATAGGCTTGCAGGGTACAGTGGATGAAAAAAGAAAATAAAAAGATGCAGTACGCCGTCTTGGACGATCACAACTCTAATACACGACATTGCAATAGTACAAATATCGCCACACGCCTTTTCTACGATTATAAAAGACAATGTAATCTTAGCAGCGATATAGCAACGTAGAAATATGATTTCGTGATCAGATAGACGTTGCGAGCGTTCAGGATTGCTAACACTAATCACTTTTCTCCGGTGATGAAAACGCGTGAAAATTCGCATCCTTTATACGGTACGCGCCAGTAATACCTTGAACTTGAGCACACGCATGGAATGCGCCAAATAAGAAATCCGGGCGATGTTCGAGGACACAAATGCTTAGAAAGCACCACTGTAGTCGAAGTAAAACACGACGGCACGGGCGTTTCTGCTGTCTTGAGAGTGCCGCCACGACATCGCCGCACGAGTAGGTGGATCTTCCCTTCTAGTACGTGCTGGGTTATCATAGCGACACACGACGAAAATTCACAGTCAAGGATAGCGCTTTTACGCGGAACGATGAGCTTTCACCACGCCGTCCACGCCGACGATCACCACCGACGCCATGCGGATAGAAGGAGCCGGCTGGCCCGCGACCGGCACGACCGGCCTGCAACGCGCGCAGATACGTGCGCTTCCGCGCATTCCGGGGAACGGGAAATTCACCCCCGCGGAGGAAGGCAAGGAGAAAACGTAGTCCCTTGTTTGTTAAACGATAATTGCAGTATCGCGTATTCTAAACTAGAAATATTTTACGTCTTGTGAAATTATCATGCACAACATATTTAAATGAACTGAAAATTGTTTCTTTAGCGAAACTTTACAAATGCCGCCAAAATTTTCAAACATACGATAATTTCATTGGTCCTCGCAAGTACAGAAAAGAGTCCGCACGTATTTTATTCCTGCGTGATTAATAGGCGGTTCTGCCTTCTAAAACTGAAGATACTCATTCACTGACACTTCCTTAACGCCACCGCACCAAAAAGTAGCTTCTCCAAAACTGCTTGGAGTGTCCCTTTAAGAAAAGCTGTAAAAAATAAAATTACTTTAAAGGACACAGAAATTTGACAAGTTTGCTTATTCGTTATACATCATCACCAGAGGTAGTGTCGTAACGACACCACCTATGGTGGTGTCGTCAGTGTTGTTACACGACATACGCAGACAATATAAGAATATTTAGAGCCCTTATAATACAAAAAAACATATTTTTGAACGTTCGTGGTTTCATTTGGTGACTAGGATACCTGGACACAACTCTGACGTAGTTTGCCTACTCTGGTGACGGCGGCTCGTCCGTGAGGCACGTGACTCAGATTAAGAAGTTGAGCGCTCTGTCTTTCGTTCTTTTCTACCCACGTTCGCGAAGCCACGCTTGTCCATTACTCAGGCACTGTACCAGTTTCTCCTTCTGCCGTCTCCCCCAGAAACTGATGTTGAATTCGAAGGAGCAAACTGTGCCGGATATTCCAACTGCCCAAAGCTTGGGAGGGAAAAGTGAGGTTAAAGAACATGTTGTGGTGAAGGACGCCTGCGCGCCTACTAATCCACGTCTTGAAGTGCGTACAAGAGGTCTGCGAGTGGCACCACCTCGCTGCTTAGGACTGACTAGGGACATTAGAGGGACGATGCAGATGTTGTCCCCGACGCTTAGCAAACATGGCTAGCTCACTGAATAGTGAGCTAGCCATGAATAGCTAGCTAGCCAAGGATCCCGCAAGTAAACAAAACGTTTGTGCGAAACTAATGCATTGTTTCAGAAACAAATCTGACAGCTATATAGTAGCATATAATGGGCTTCGGTGACATAGTTATCTTAGATTTCATTTTTTTCTGCTCCTGAAAAATCTAGAACCAGTTGAATGCTCAAATAATTTCTACAGCTGAAGAACCCCCCGTTAAACCTAGTGTGGATTTTTATGCTGCTCCAACAACCAAAATAGAACCACGCGCGACCCTACTCGTCAACATATTTAGGACAAAATCCATGGTGACTGAAATTGAAGTTTGGCTTGTTTATACGTTGTAAAGGAGACAAAAAATCTAAGGTATGGATTGAAGTGACTCGACAAACTAAATTATAACTCAGTGGAGGTTTGTTAACAGGAAATAAAAATAAAACACAAAACATAGCAGCCAACTTAAATCACATGGCACAGCCAACCTCGTTGGCATGTCAGTTTGTGTATTGACCAGAGAAGGGGAGCGAAAAAAAAGCAGTGGGAGAGGAAACTCTTTTAGGTATAGTGGGTGGTGGGGACAATGTGTAATCCACTTTTTCGTAGCCTTGTCCATGCAGGTAAAACAAAGCACTATATAAAAGATAGCCCTTTGCGTCGTGAGAACACTTGGCAGTACATTTATCAGATTCAGTTGCATTTGATAAATACGTGGAAACTGGTGACATTTTGGCTCGTGACGACGTTTGCATCCGGTTCATATCTTTGTTAAAAAATATCTTCATTACCTTCAACCAATAAACAAAGGCAAGCACCCTCAGCATTCACATAAGGTAGGTGGCACTAGGCGATTACTTGTTTTGTAGCAAGTCCCATAGAAATAAACCAGTTATGCAAATGGTAAACTCTGATCTAAGAAATAATGTGTCACTTTCGTCTATTTCTTTCTGGCCTTTTAAAAATTAAAATATTTACAATGTACTTAACGGAGGCTTCATATATACATTGAAAATGGAGGGAACCAGATTTGTGAACATCTGAAGAAAAACTGTCTTTTGTATCAAACCACACTCAAACTACAAATCTTAACTTATAGAGTAGTCTACAAATGAAATAAAATAGTTCTGTATCCTACATGCCAAAATATGCGCAAAAGTAGACACTTCAACTTACCAAGTGCGATGATGATGGGCGTTGCGGGAAGCTCTTCCGAGGTCAACATTTTGGGTGTTTGCAGACCAACTGGTATAAACCTTCGGCCTTTGTGCTGTTCTCCCGATTCTCCTAAGCCAAAGAAATGAAAAAAAAACATTGGATATGCGTGTTTCATTCTAAGAATAAACAATGATGCAGTTAAACCTCAAACTATATCATAATTTAAGAATGTATCAAAGGGAAGGAAGGTCAAGTGACTAATGTTTCCATGCATTAACGGGCAAAATGAAATCATCAGTGGTGAAACAAAAATCTGCTTGTAGCAGTTTTGGTGGCGAAACATATTGTTTTTTGAGCACACATTTCAGCTTTTGGAGCAGGTGACTCCGGTTCATCCCCTGTTAACAGAAATGCAAATACTTAAAAAACTATTTTAACTGTGATTATAACAAATACAATTATTTCAAGCAAAAACATTGCTGTTGGAAGTGCTGTTATACAAGGGGACTGAAAGTAAAAACACAACATTTTTGCAAACACCTCGTTGCCTTTAAATCTCGATGCTTTACTAAATCAGTCCTGTCTTCGGCAACTGCAAAGCAACAAAACTATATTTAACAAACTGAATAACCCACACATGTCACAACATGGATTTTTCTCTTAAAAATAAAATAATGACAGGACAACTCATACGAGTGTTCAGTTTCGGTTTTTCAGTTTATATTATTTTTCAGAAAGCACATACAAATAATTGAAAAGACAAATGGACCCATAGCCAATTGGCTAGTGTGGGTTCATTAAAAAAACTAGTATCTAAGATGCAGAGCGTTAACACGATAACTGAAAGACAACCCGAAAAGCAACTTTACAGAATATAAGCAGGATTAATTTCGAGCTATATTAACTAAATGAAAGCAGTGGCCATGATATGAATATTTTTCGTGAGAAAAAAGAAGACAGTGTATCAGTGTTTTATTAAAGTTATGCGAGTTTAGAAGATCATATGATAATGAATTCCTAATCTGTGTACCAGTAAATTGGATTAGTATTTCCCCTATGTGTCGTGCTATTGCGGAACAATAAAACGCTGAAATAAATTTCCTCTAGTTTGACAAGAACCTTTAAGAAGTATCGCTGTTGAAAATGGGCAATTCTATGAAACATTGTAGCAATATTGCATATTATAATATCCCGAAGTGTAAGTTTACGAAGCTGATAAAATAAGCTGCGTGATTCTTGTGTATAGTATGAGTTGATTTTAATTAAAATGGCCCTTTTTGTAAAATAATTATGGGCTTGAGATATATGGCATAGGTCGTACCCCAAGCTTCTGGAGAGTATGTTAGAAGGGTATGAAATATGCAGAAATATATCATTTTTATTTTCTGAGAGTTCAAATACTGCCGAGTCTTTAGGAAACTATACCAGTGGTATGATAGTTGTTTTTTTACAAATAAAGACAATATGATATCCTTGGTGTAAATAGCAATCGAAAATAACTACTAGGTACCTAAAAGTTTATACCTGTTCTTTTGCAGAATTACCAATGTAAATTTGACAGTTATCATAGTTGGTACGCTTTTTGTTTGAGTGACATATGACATATTTTATACTGTTTTAATAATAATCAAGAATCAAGAATCAAGAATAGTTTTTATTTGTGCCCAGGAACAACTCTGCGGTTTTGGTGCTGGCGCACGTAAAAATATTAATAATAATAATAATAATAATAATAATAATATAATAATTTGTGATGGAGGAGCATATCCACAAAACAACGCAGGTTCGTCAAAGCCTTCAAGGGCTTGTGTGACTAAACCGAGGTTGCAAAGATATCAAAAAAATTATCACAAAAGAAGAAAGAAATAATAATAATAATAATAATTCTTTATTTTCTGGGCCCACAAACAACTTTTCAGTCTCCACTGTGGTGCACTAAAATACTAAAATACAAAAACGGCAAAAACTAAAGTACTAAATACAAATACCACACAAAAAATATCATTCTAGGCGAAAGACATCCATTCGCGAACAAGCAAGGTAAATTCCCGAAGACACATGAAAATATTTAAATGATGTTCCTTATTGAAGGCCAATTGAATCCGTGACAAAGGGGATAGAGGGACATGCAAGATGGATAAAACGTTAGCACATTCCGGCTGGCCCTTGAGGGAACATGGAAGTCAATGGATCGTAGTATATTCATTGACTGGACGTGACCATGAACAACTTTATAAAGAAAAACAAGATCTCTGGACTGCCTCCTCACGGCAAGTTCATGTAATGCAAACCGGTGAAGTAGCGTTTCATAATGGTAAAAATGCCTCCTTCCAATATAGCGGTCATACACAATTCTTATCAGCCGCTTTTGTACATTTTCGATTTCTGTTGACTGACCAAGAGATAATAAATTCCAGATTACCGAGCCAAATTCTAACCGTGATCTAACTAGCGACTTAAACAAATGCAACAAACAAGAGGGTGATGAGAACCGTCGACATAACCGAGAAATAATGCCTAACACTCTTAACGCAGCATTAACAGTTATAGACACCTGTTCTTTGAAAAAACGTGAACTGTCAATACGGACACCAAGATCCCTTACAAAAGATACCCGGGGTATCAAGGCGCCTTCAAGGTTGTAAGAAAAAGAGATGAATTAGCGCTTTCTAGATAGTACAATATATTTAGTTTTCTCAGGATTAAACGACAAGTGGTTTTGAAGCACCAATTTGAAACATGTTCTATGTCAGCTTGAAGACGAGAGCAATGAGAGCCAACTTGTTATAATTACACCATTGTTGGACAAAAATTAGTTCATCATTAATTACACTCTTTTTGTTATCTAGGGAATGATAGGAACAATAAAGGGTTGTGTCATCAGCATTCATTATAATTTGTGAATGGGTAAGGAATTTGGAGAGATCATTGATATATATATATAATAGAACAGGACCAAGTACTGATCCTTGTGAGATGCCTGTTTTAATTGGACTATTAGAAGCTTTGTAGTTGAACATAAAGTCGGACTGGGAGCGAGATTTTAAATAGATTTTAATGAAACAAAAAGATGAGCCCCTAAGACCATATCGTTCCAGTTTATTGAGTAAAATGGAATGATCATGTTAAAAGATTTTTTTCAATCTAGAAAAACAGATAGAGTTATTTTATTTTCATTAAGTTAATCATTTATTGATTGGCTAAGTGAAGGAACAGCCCTTGACATTGAATTATTGGGCTGGAAGCCATGTGGGAGGGGTTTTATAGTACATAATTTGTTCAAGAAGGCGTTAATGCGTTTTATTTTGAGCTTTATTGAATAGTGCATTTATACTGTTTAAAAATGTATTGATCTATCATTTTCGGGCTCGTTAACATTAATATTACCGCCCTTGAAAATAAAACGAACTTTTGCCGTTTTTGATTAATCCTGATGTCACCCAGTTGTTAAAGATTGGTTAAACATATGCTATAGTGAACTGCCCAGTATTTCAATATCTAGCAGTTTAATTGAAATTTCTTCAGAGCCTGCAGATGTGTTTCCAGGCATCTGAGAAATAATACTTGCTATTTCTGTAATGGTTATATTTTCAAACACGCTCGTATTCCAGATAAAGTCGGGCTGTAAAGGCATTGGAGAGCTGTTCGAAATAATATTATTTGCAAGCTGTGGGCCGATGTCAGTGAATCAATCGATCAAATCCTTAGACCGTGTAGTTATCTTTTTTATCTGGAGCTGTTTGTTTCTTTTTTGGACTTTGCTGAATGACGGTGTCCACATTTCTTTCGAGTACTGGCAAATGTTAGAGATAAGATTAGGCTAGTATTCCCTTTTACGTTTTCTTAGAACTGATACAGACAAGTTACAATAGAGTTTATATATGCTGAGATAAAAGGTACTGTGTCTACGTTGTTTAGTTTTTGTTGCCATGCGTTCTTGTCTTTTAGGGGTAGAAACAAATGCGCTGGGTCGTCCAGGGGCAGAGAGGATTGGAGTCACATCGCTGGTTTGACTCGCTTGATGAATTTGTGATCGCATTTTTATCACTTCCGCCAGTTGATTAACTTCAGTATTAACATCTGAGGTCTGCAAGATACTAAAATCGAATTTAATTAAATATTAAGCAAGTTTTCATAATTTAGGCACCGTGATGGCATACGAAGTGGTTTATGAGATGGGCCTTTATTTACCGGAACAAGTATGAATATGGGGTAGTTATCTACGATGTTATATTCGTAAAAACCAGCGTTTTCGGATTCCATATTAGAATGTGATCAATGAGCGTTCATGAAGAAGGGGTTACACTGGTTGCCTTAGTGATAACATTTCTAAAATTGAATGACTCATAAAATTAATATAGTCTAGGTTCACATTTTTAGAATATCAATATTGAAATCGTCAGATATAGTAGCTTATTTATTGATAACGGTAAATGCCGTAACTAAGTATTGTATTTGATTAAGGCACGATGGCAGTCACGTGTTCGGTGGCCTGTATAAAGCACCCACCACAACACCTCAACTTAACTCCAGAAATAAAGATTCTAAAGAGCTAGAAGAACAAGAAATCGAAGTGAGTTCGCTGAATGTCCAGCTTGATTTTATGAACAGTGCTACGCCACCCCTTCTTTTAGCAGTTGTTGGCAGAGACGCCATTACATGCCCGAGGATATTAACATATTCATTTTCCCTGAACCATATTTCGGCTGTTGCTATGAAACCGTAGGAAAATACATAGAGAGAGAAGGAGGCAAGTAATAAATCCAGATTTTTATGAATACTTCTTATGCTACAGTCTACCTCTGAAAAGCACTGTTTTACTTGGGCAACGCTTATTTAAGGATGTTACTGAAAACATGTGAAGTCAAACAGTACACAAAATTTAAAAAGAAGAACCATGAAATAAAACGAAAATCAGGGGGATATCAAGTGGGGTAGGATGTGATTATTCAATCTGAACAAAGTTTTTCTCGCCGCTTATCTGAAGCTCTGAACTACTTTCGAGTTTTCCATTTTTCGCAACACCAGCTTTTTCTTGCGAGACCCACGCATGCTTCAAGTAATGCTTCAAGTAATACCCACTTGATCTGGAATGACTTTCCGAGCAAAAATTTGTTTTCAACACAAAGATGCTCCTTAATAAATGCAGGATCACTTGTGTTGAAACCAAGGTCGGGCGCCCTAAATTTGTCAAACACAACGTTGGAGCCAAAAGTTCGGGGGGAGCGGCGATTGGACGTCGGCGACAAAAACACGAAGTCATCGTCATGATAGTCCAATCGGCGCGATCCGTGAACTTTGGCCCCAACTTTGTGTTTGAAGAGTTTAAAGCCTCAGCTGTGCCTAATCTTTGCTTCCTTGCTGACTGAAGCACATTTTCAACGTACGACCTTGAAAATAACTTGACGATGATACTCTATTTCGTCTTATCTTTCGACCGAACTCTGTGCAAGGCGTCAACATCTTCAGTGCTGATCTCGGTCCGAAAGTGTTCACTAACGTGCTTGGTAAGCGTATCAAGTGATTCGGCTGGCTCCTCAGGCACGCCCTTGATTTCCAGGTTACAACGTCTGCAGCGCTGTTTCATCTCTGCTAAGTTCCCTCTTGGTTCCATCAAGCTGCCATGCTAAGTCATCGCATGCATTTCGAGTTTTATTTTCTTCACATTTTTTTGAGAAATTACTTGGATTCTCAGTTTGTTAATCGTTCCCTTGATTTTTTTTTGAATTCTGGTTTATAAAAAAAAACATTCTTTGTTTTACGTTAACGAATTCTTCTTGTATTGCTGTATTCGTTTTGTTCACACAGCTTAGATCATTTTTATTCCAGAACTGTTTGTTTCCATATTAACGCCTAAAGTAATCGGCGTCACCGGAACAATAATTGACACCTCTCTTCCTTCGACGCATGGTATCATTAATTGTTCCAGCCAATGGGAAGCTACTACACAAGGAAACTAAGGGTTAGAAACTCTTCTCGGAGAGTGGCAACTTTTATCTCGAGCATATTTTTACAGTCTCTTTTATGTAGAGAAATATAGGCGAGCAACTCCGAGTTCCTCCATTTCATGAAATGACAAAATTGTTTTTGTATTGGCAGAGTGCATGCACAGCCCACCTCTGTCCTATTTATTATCGAGCGGTAACACATCGTATTTACTGAAAGTACTTAATAAATCAGAGCGGTAAAAGAAGGTCGCATGTCTTCGTCATCTTTCAGCCAGTATCTAATGAATTCGTTGGCGCCATTCCGCGGTATATTATGCAAGCACAACCGTCATTCGCATTTAAGGCCTACCTTCCTTGAGGGTTTTTCTACCGTATACGCCGACTTGGCTACACAAAAAAGATTACCCCCCACCCCCTCTTTAAAAAATTAATGAATCGTGCGGATGCTAAATAATAAAAGACCAGACAATATTATAAACAAAAAAGTGTGACGTCCACAAACGTAGAAAGTGTAGTAAGGCTTAATGTCGCACGACGCGCGCCACCTCGGGTCGCGGTCGGCGTCGGGATGCTGCTTGGATTCCGTCAGGCACCACTTCGTGTTTGAGCTCCCTCAGTGGACTAAGTACCTTGTGGGGTCTGAAAGAGGGCTTCAGAAGTTTCTCTCTGAGTCCGCGGCGTCGTATTAGAGTCCAGACCTATGCCCGATCTCCGGTCGGGAAGCGGATCTCTCAATGATGACGATTGGGCCGGTGAGCATCGACACGCTGCTGGTCTCGAATTCCTAGTCGGACGCGCTGGCGGACTTCTGCTCCTTAGACAGCCCCCTGGGCGTCGTCAATCCCGTCGTCAGCTAGCCCGCAGAGCAACGTCGAGTCGAGCATATTCCGAACCTTTGGGAAGTTCACGGTTCACCAGCTGAAAGAGCCAGTAGTCTCTTGCACCGC
This sequence comes from Ixodes ricinus, assembly GCA_037355805.1. NCBI lineage: Eukaryota > Metazoa > Arthropoda > Arachnida > Ixodida > Ixodidae > Ixodes > Ixodes ricinus. The sequence continues at coordinate 19,314 of JAZHYW010015479.1, forward strand.
CGTCTTGTACGCAGGCGAGACGTAGGAACCACCTTGTCCCCCGTCTTGAGCTCTACCTCGATGCACATGGAGATCGGTCTGTGGGTGGTAGGCCGTTGTGCGGCGATAGCTAGTGTGGCTGAGACGAACATCTTATTGTCTAGGTAACGAGGGTAGAACCTCTGGCGACACTAAGAGAAGTTTGGAAGTGAGAATATCAGTCAAAGGCTGGGGAGGGCTTTACTTTTGTGATTGTATAGGAGTGCGTCATGTAAAAACAGGCAATAAATAATAAAAACCATAGCCGCAGAGCCGTTGTGTCGAAGTTGGTGCATTGTAGCGCTGCTAACATGTATATGCTTGTAACTGTGTTCGGTGTGCTTTTAGGCGTTTTTGCTGTGTATGCTGCATCTGCTGGTGTAATATAGCCTCCAAAATCCCTAAATAAAAATATTCGTTTAGTGCCATCTAGCGGTTACTGAACGTGTACACTAGACGGCGCAAGTTGCCGCCTGATTCACGAAGCTGAGTGTTTATCTGTTATGTATTTATTGATTCATAAAAGCATAAAAACTGACCTCTCTGGCCTCACGCGGCCTCCTCAATTCGATAACATTCGTGATAATCGTGCCACCCAGCTACATAAATGCGCGTTCTTAGCTCTAAGAACTGCAAAGTGCCTGCACTCACGCACATGAATGGATAACTCACGTCTCCAAAAGTAGGCACAGGCAAAAAGCGATAAAAAATATAGCGGTAACATGTGTGCGGGCTTAACGTTTCTGGTTTGTGTTGACGGAAGGGGCCAAGCGATTTATACTGGCAAGCGTACGTTGTTTTAAATTAAGTAAGCATTCCCATTCCTCGCGTAAGGATTTATTTTTTGAGTGTTATCCGTCTGCAGTAAACAAATACTGCCAGTTTAGTGAGACGCTGTCAAGGGCAATCACGGCTACTTCGGCACACACACTGTCGTCCTTTCTGGGCATAGGCATTATCGTGGACTTAACGCGACAGCTTCGGCCTTTCCTTACCACCAGCGCCGCATAGAAGGCGCCGTCCGAAACACCGCGCATGCGCCGTGTGGCGGACTCGCTCTTGCCGCCGTATATAGCCGTATAGCCGTAACCTCAAACGTTTATCAAACAAACATACGCGCTTGCATGCATAAGCTAAACTACCTGATAATGGTGCCCGCTGGACTGCTTACAAACATGCCTCCGATGAATATGTAGTAGCATTAAGAAATGCTAGGGAAGAATTTCTTCAGAGTTCTTTGTCATCAATGTTTGCAAACGACACTAAAACATTTTGGCGTGTTATACAACCAAAATATGAGAATACGATCACTTTATTTGACAGCACTGGAAATGTTATTCCTTCTAGCCAGTGTGCATTGGTGCTGAATGAAGTGTTTTCATGAAACTTTTCTGTAACTTCTGGTGTCCCGATACCCATTACTCATGGCTTCGACTATCTTGTCATGTTTCCCATACTCACTTAATCTACTGGTGTAGAAAACCAAATTAGATCACTTAAACCTTCTTCGCCTCCTGGATACGATAAAATTAATCCCAAGTTTTTGAAAAGTGCTAGTGTTTCTTCTTCTATTATACATTCTAAGATTTTTCAGCAATCGCTTGGCAATGGTTATTTCTCTTGTAAATGGAAGGTCGGGAAGGTGTTTCCACTCCATAAATCAGGTAGCAAGCTTTCTCCTTTCAATTACCGACCCATTTCACTCACCAGCATTCCTTCTAAATTTCTTGAGCACATTATGTTTTCGCATATCGTTACATTTCTTGAAACAGGCTCCTTTTTCACACACTCACAGCATGGCTTCTGCAAAACTTACTCCTGTGAATCTCAATCGGTGTCATTCACCCATAAACTAAACCTCCTTTTTGACCATTCCTCATGTGCCTATTGCATTTTCTTAGACTTCTCTAAAGCATTCGATTAGGTATGCAACAAACTTTTCCTATACAAACTACATCGACTGAACCTTGATCACAAACTTCTCGCATGGACTCAATGTTTTCTTCTTAACCGTTCGCAGTTTGGTTCAGCTAACAACTATAACTCTGCAGCCAACTGATGCTCACTCTGCTGTGCCGCAAGGTTCTGTTCTTGGTCCTCTCCTTTTCAATGTCCACATAACCGATATACCTTCTTGCGTTTTTTCTAACATTCTTTTCTTTTGCCGATGACTGCGTGGTTTTTCGTGAAATAACTTTGTGACGACGATATAACTGACCTTCATTCGGACCTCAATGCCATTTCTGAATTGTGCAAAGCATGGTGTGGTCACGAACACACCGTCATCCGGCGGCTCCTGGAAAACATTGCTCCGCTCGACCAACACCACCTAGACTAGGAGAAGGCCTCCGCACTTCTCCCCTCCTGCTCTCTGACGTCATGGCACCTTGCCCCAGAACTTTCAAAGCTCCTAACTATCTCGCCTCCCGACAGATGGCGCTAGCTGCGACACCGTCGTACGCGAACCCGGGAGGGAAGCCGTCGCCATTTTTGCGGGTTGCTGACAGCACGTGCGCTGCTTGTTTTTCTGTCATCGTACGGCCGTTCCTTGTTGCAGTACCCGTTTTCGACGAACTTATTTCGTTAACGAATGCATACTGCGACATGGGGCGGTGTTGTGTACCGAACTGTCGAGGGAACTATGACAATGATCCCAAAGTTCGCTTGTTTCTTTTCCGAGAGACGTTAAGCGAAGAGCGGAATGGAAGCGGGCTGTCCGGCGGCGCGACGTCGACGTGGGGCTGTTGAAGGACCCCAAGGTAAGCTGCATCCAGCGTGCGCCTTCCGAATGGCCAATATGTCTCGTAATTATCCCAAGAAATACTAATTGGTGTTTTGTTTCTGTCACGCGCAGGTTTGCGAGCGTCACTTCAAACCGGAGCATCTGCGTACAACGTCCACGTATACGGACTGCGATGGACGAACGATTGAAGCTCCCATGAAGTTGACGCGGCTAACTCCATACGCCTTCCCAGCCATTTTTCCTGACTGTCCTTCGTATATCTCCGATGCGCGCAAATATCGAGAAGAGCCAGAAGTGAAAAGAAAGCGAACTGAAAATGAGCTACTCCAAAAACCATTCAAGAGTCCCTAACAGCGTTTCAAGAAGAAGAAAAACAGCACAAAGTTCACAATCTCTGTGAACTGATTTCTCGTGTTAACGAGCGGCGAGATAGGAAGTTTTGGTGTACAACAGCATGTGAAACGTGCCTCATCTTCGCCCACATCGAACCGGCATTGCAAGCCCCTGAGATGCTTGTGTTTATGGCAGTGTCACAGGATCTCTCCGTTCGCGTGTATTTTAAGTACGCTCCGTTGGTGTCGAATAATGTGTGCATTCCTGGCGAAATTTGTGACGTTCGTGTGCTGGATAACCTTCTGGACGACGTGGAGCGCTACATTGAAAAGAAGGCCCATCAACAGGAGGACAAGGTAGGAAGAATGCTTGGACTGGCTTTCTCATTGCTCGATGACATGTGTGACGATGAGTTGCATGATGATGAGATGATGAGAAGCACTAACGCTATTTTTACTGACCTTACTTGTGATGATTTTATGTGACTGATTTTCATTCAGTCCACACATTCCATTTTTTGTGTAAATAAACATTCAATCATTGAACTTCTGTGCTGCACAAATTATGAACCAGGGTTATAATATCATAACTCTACTTGTTTTTATTGAATTAAGAGCCAGATTATTTGTAGAAAGCCGTGATAAATAGTATGAAATACTGAAGCTATAGGAAAATAATAAACCTCATTAGTTTTCTAACCCAATAATATTTAGCAAACAAAAATACTGAGAGGCACACGGGAAGATTTTTTTTTAAGTCGGAATTTTTGAGTGTACAAACGTTCGATCATTTTATGACCTGTATATCTTTTCGTCAGACCTAATTCGTGACATATTTGGACCGCCAAAATTGAAAACTTGGCAGTACGTAGATATATGCTTGTCATTAAAGAAGTTGACACTTAGTGCTATATTAGTAAGCACATAGTTGAAGGAAAGTAGCGTAATACAATATTTATTCAGTA
>JAZHYW010015480.1:0-20540 GCA_037355805.1 Ixodes ricinus
ACCCTTACAAAAACAGGTCTCAACATTCTTTTTAATTTTTTTAGACTTCTTATTGACTTTCCGGGATCCTATTGAATTCCTTTTTAAACGCACTTTGTTTTGATTATTGTCAAAAAACTTTCAAAAGAAAAAATACAGATTTTTTTCTGTAGACTTATTTATAAAAAAATTAAAAAGAAGTTGTAATGATGTTTTTCTGTAGGTTATTTTCTAAAGAAATTCAAAAGGAAAAACAAGATTTTGTTTTGTAGACTTATTTATAAAAAAATTAAAAAGAAGTTGTAACGACGTTTTTTTTTCTAGGTTATTTTCTAAAAAAAAGAAAGCTTATTGACATCATTTCTTTATATTAATTTATAAAAAAAAAGAAAAAAAACAATTTTTTATTATTTTATATGGTCTGCGGTCCTGTGCGGGGTCCGGCATGGCGACGATGGACATATGGTTCCATAAACCCCTATAAAAATCTTTTTTGACTTTTTATTGAATATGTGTTGACTTCTTGTTCACTCTGATTACTTTCTTTTGACTTTAACTTCCTGTTAACATGGTCAACAGAAAGTTTGTTGATTTTGTGTTAAAACTTTTTTGATTATTTTCTTCTGCCTGAGTCAAAAGAAAAGCTGTTGACTTTCTGTTAACTCTACGTTGATCTTTTTCTGCTGACTGCCTGTTGAAAGTGTCATAAGAAATACTGCAGACGTTCTGTTTACTTCCTGTTGAAAATATTCAGTTGACTTTCTGTAGCCAGTGTCAATAGAAACGCTACAGACTTTCTGTTGACTTTTTATTGAACATGGTACATATTGACTAAATGTCAAAAGTCACTAAGTTTCGCAATAGTCTCTGACAAGTTGAGAACCGTAGGGAGGAGCTTCAGTTCTCCTGCCTCCAGCGCGAGCCTTCTATCCTTGACAACGCTTCGACGTCTCGCGCCCCTCGAGCTCGAGCGCGCAGTCAAAGCATGACGGAAGGCATGGGGCGCGTGCTGGAGGCCAGGCGTTCGAAAAACACGCCCTGCCATTCTCACTTTGTAGGTGACTATCGTGACTTTATTGACCCAATCAAACTAGTCAACTAGTAAAGTAAAGCAAAATAACTATTTTAAAGTGGAGCAACCGCCTTGACTGGCTTCCTCCTGAGTGGTGCTATGCAGAGAAGCGATAACATTTGTTCTAGGAGCCGTTTTTGTGGATGTTGTTTTAGCGACTACGCGGAATTATTATTAGTTGTACCAATGCTTTTTAGTAAGAGATAGAGTCCACGAACTTCGAAACACTGTCTTCCCTTTGACAGACTTTCGAGAAGGAGATAGGACACTTGGAACCTTAGTAAGGGCTGAGGTGGTCACCGGCCAAATGATTACCTTCAATATGTAGGCTATATAAGGCTCTGGAGCAGTGATGGGACTGTGTTTCTGGTGTTGAGTGTTTCATGATGTTTGTGTTTGTTTCCAAAGCTAATTTGTGGGATGTGTATGTACCAAAGGGACACTATTTCCTAACAGAACTCAAAATATGTATTAAAAAAAAACTGAGTGTCTTTTTTTTTAACGTCAATCTGCGGTTCCGTCAAAAGGAATTCAACAAAATTTAAGTAAGAAGGAATTCTATAAAATGTATGTAAGAAGGAATTCTAAAAAATTTAAGTGGCCAATTTTAACTAGGAGTTAAATAGGTTGTCAAAATAAAGTCTATAAAACATCAAAACATTTTAAAAAGAAATTCAATACGATTCTAGAAAATTTTCAACAGAAATTCAAAAGAATTTAACTACAGATTTTTGTAAGGGTAACCTTCGTCGCCGGGACGTCCACTTTCAACCCGGAGACCGGGTAGGGGTGTGGACACCGATACGGCGCCGCGGTCTCAGCGAGGAGCTTCTCAAACGCCATTTCGGACCCTACAAAATCATCCGACGCCTGGGCGATGTGAACTACGAAGTTCTACCCGACGGAACGCGCCCACCTGCAAGACGCCAGCCACGACCCGAGGTGGTGCACGTCGTCCGGCTCAAGCCGTATTACGAACGATGGAACTTTGGACTCTCGTCAAAGAGCGAACTGTGAACTGTAAACTGTGAGCTCTGGCTCGCGACTCTGCTATCTTTTTGTTGTGTATTTGTGTTTTACCTTTGTGCTGTATCGGGACAATACACTTTTTTAAAGGGGGAAATAATGCCGCGAGCGCAGCTGACTAAGTAGGCCGCGCGCTCGTGGCCTAACGGTTATCGCGCGTGCCTTCCACGCAGAAAGCCCAGGTTTCGATCCCTGGGAGCGCCGCGTCGTTTATTTATTCTTACAATTTAGATTTCTGGTAGTTTCGAGAACCGTGTTGCTCGTTCTAGGTTAGAATGTTCTGCGCGCCGAATGTTCCAGGCCGAATGTTCCAGAAGCCCACGCGTGCACAAAAGGGGCTCTGCGTAACCAGCCGGACTCAGTTTCGCCTCAGCTTTCGATCCTGCTGCTTTGCCGCTTTTGACGCCCGCGACGCTCTGTTGTTATCTTTCTTTTTCCCTTCATTTTTGGGCACAAGTTCGCCCCATTAAACATTCAGTTTACTCAGTCATTCGCCGCCTCATCACTTGTCATTCGTGACAATATTTGTTCGAGAGTAAATTAATTTCGTACCCCTCTCTTCGTTCTGGCCGACCAGAGAGGGAAGATGGTTTCTTTGTATCGGCTTCAAGGACAAAGATGAAGCACGATGTGGAAAAAGCAAAGTTTGGGGGAGCCGTATCTTGGTCACCGAGGCTCAATGGGCCAACAGGATCCAGCTGACGTTTTTGGGTGCCGAACAAGAGGGAGAGGCCTTGCGCTCACGTTGTTTTCTAGACACTTTGTCTCGACCCATTCGCGTGTCTAAATGGAAGGACGCATTTGGCGAAAGGTGGAAAGATGACAGAGGCTAACCGGACCAAGAGAAGGAAACGTTACTCTAACACTTGTTTGGCGATGTAGGACCAAAGGCTTGTGAATGGGGCAAGCTGAACACGAAAAAACACACAGACACACACACACAGAGACAAGATGTTAACATTCGCACCGCTGGACTAGCAACATTTATTAATGCCTCTTTTTCGTTTTCTCCTAACCCTTGATTCTGGTTTCCTCTTTCTTTACACTAAATTAGATTTTTTTCCGTCTTTACGCTTAATTTAGGTTTTCTTTTTCTTTACACTTAATTCAAGAGTTTCTTTTCCTCTAACGCACTGACCTTTCTGCTGTAGGAATGTTCTCATTCCTTCTTTCTGTCTTCTTTGAGCGATCTTCTACCCCATTCACACGACCGTAAAGGTACGTTTAGCTAAGGGACCTTTATTGTCTGCGGCCAATCAATTAACGATCTTCCGCGCGTGATGTGTGCTCGCGACCCAAGAGCACAGGCTGATTCGCCGATAGCAAAGGGACCCATGTTAAAGGTACCTCTATGTTGACCGTGTGAATGGGGTATTCCTCTTTTTTCTTCTATTCATGCCTGGGACTCATGTCACTCCGCAGGAAAATCTTCTCTGAGTTGTGCAGTGCAACGGAAGGGGCACTAACACAGTCCTAGCCTTTTTCTTCGAAGGTTAGGGCTTCCAGCATTTCACGGGCGAGTTTATATTTAGTTCGCGCCACGATGCTTACGTTGCACATCGTTGCCTCGCATTGGCATGCGCGACAATGAGCTGCAAGGTGTCATGCTGCTGCCAAGTTTCGTAGAGATGTGTCATATTCCCTGTTTCTGTCGTCAATAGAGCGCCATGTCATCCCGACATAACACCTTCCACTTGTTAATAGAATGTTATAAAAGACTTTTTTTACTTTGGGCGTACCTTGTTTTCTGTGCGATGTTACATTCCTATTGGCGCCTAGGTGGGTTTTCGTGGGGCGACATAAAAATCAACTCGCCCATGATGCGGAGACGCAGGATGGGCACGACTTCTGCGTCGGCGCTCGTAAGGGACTAGTATGAAGTCGATACGTCAAAGCCTTTGAACACCAAATTACACATCATTTTTTTATTTATGTAGCTGGATAAGATACGTTTTCCACAAAGGGGACTTTCTTGAAAAGGAGAAAAAATAGATAAGGAAAGAAACTAGATGTACGCTAACCAACTGGTTTAAATTTTCCGACGTTTCCCGGCCTGCTCGGTCGCTTGATCACGGGTGACGTATTTGGCTGGGTGTTGCGTCTTTCTCTTCTTCTCCTTTGTCGCTGCCGTTAAAATCGTCTTCTTCTCTTTGTGTCTCCTGGAAGTCCGTGAATATAGCTGCTTGGTAGAGGTACCGATCGACCGGTTCAGGTTGTTCATGGGTGTGCTAGAATATGCCGTATCCAGCATACCCAGAACAACCTGAACCGGTCGATCGGTACCCTACCAAGCAGCTATATTCACGGACTTCCAGGAGACACAAGAGAAGAAGACGATTTTAACGGCAGCGACAAGGAGAAGAAGAGAAAGACGAACATCCAGCCAAATAAGTCACCCGTGATCAAGAGACGAGCGCCGGAAATCGGGAAATTTAAACCAGTTGGTTAGCGTACATCTAGTTTCTTTTCTTAATACCCACCCTAACCAGGCAGATTTTGCCGAAATGTTTACTTTTCAGAAAATAGATACAGCAATATTTTCGTGAAGTGATCAAATTCAGCGATTCCCTCAATTGCCTTTATTTCATGGTCGACGCTCGAAATAGAATCATGTTTAGGAAATGCTGCGAGCTCAAAATGTTTCCCTGAACGTGAAATTGTTCGCAAAACAATTATTCTTGTACTTCTTTCTTTTGTGTGTGAACAGCGTGTCTTTTTCAAACACTGGAAAAAATATTTATTGGGTGTTCTGTATGTCTTTAGTCACCACCTGAAAAAAAAAATTCTCAAAGTGTAAAAGAACTCTAGTTACACCGAGCTCAAACTTCAGGCTCATAGCAACTTCACATGCAGCTTCTGACGGAAGCAGAGCGAAGTTTATGACTCCCGCAAACAATGGAATAAACATTTCCGGAAGCAGCTACATATATAAAAAAAAACTAGGTGAATCAGAATGCCAATATTAACGACGCAATGAAGTAGCAAGAAGGCGGCGTTACAACTAGGAGACAGTAAAAAAAAATAACAAAGCAAGATTGTTCTTCTGGAATGACAAAACGCCCGAAATTGCTACCTACTACTAACGCCCCTACCTAATCTCTTGCTTCACATCTAATAAGCACCTCTTTTTTGTACATAAAATTATTAAAATGAGTATGCGACTGCACCGCGGGTTGCAAAGTAAAAAGAAAATCTGCAAGCATTCCGACGAAATAAAAAGCCAGAGCAGTTGCAGAAGAAAGCCCTAAGTCGTTGCAAGTGACTGGGAGGCGGAGGATGCTACACTCACACTGTCATCTTACGTTCGTCTAATTGCAGGCGTTTGACTCCCTTCTGACACATCCATTCGGCGATTCTTGATATTTTACACACATATCCTTTCGTTAAAACTTTATTCCTAACACGCTGAACTATTGATCATAATTTTTGTATGGCCTCTTATCCATAGCGTAAGTCTCGCAAGTCATTTTACGATCTTTCTGTTGTACAAAGTCTAGTCATTTTTTTTATCGTTTAACGAGTCGCCGGCTTCCCTCACCTGAATTGTCTCGTTAGCCTCGCAGAAAACCTTAGGTCGTCGTTGGGGCTTCGTCTTCAGGAACAAATAGCCTCGTTAGAAAGTGACGGTGAAAAAAGAAATAAAATAATAATGTATTTAACGGTCGACAAGAGAATCTTATTTTGCTGTGTGTGTCATGTTAGTAGAAAACAAAACGTTAGCAGTACAAATATTCTTTCACAGCATTTCAAGCCAATTTCGCTGCAGAGCGTTGCAATAGGAAGTGATGGGTCGGCTTGAACATGCAGAAACAGCCGAGGAAAATATGTTTCTGTAAGAACACTTGAAGATATAGAACAGACGCTGAAAGCTGTTTTGTCTTGTCCCGTCTTTTCTAGCATGTTTTTGTAAATTCAAGCTGACCCATCACTAATATGTACAAACTAGTTGCACTAGAGCCGGTTGATAAGAAGTTCTTCAGGATTGTTAGAGCAAAGCGAGACATGAGGTTATGTCTTATTTATTTGTTTATTTACCGGTGTGCCCACATCGCCCAGAGGTTATGTTAGGGGGTTGCATGAAAATGAATACCCATAATACAAAACTGCGAACAATATACGCTTAAAATATTTATAACTGTACATCTAACACGCGTCTTGCAAAACTAAGAGGAACATGGGTGAATTCACAATTTCGAAATGAAGACTATCATATTTGTGAATAATAAAAAGAGGAAAAAGGGGAAAACGTTTGAGCGGGAGTGCATCTTTTCACGACAGTTTTATTGCGAAATAAAATATGGTTCATATCTCTATTTTTATATCACTGCCTGCTTTATATGCATAAAATTCAATTAAATATAATTTAGGCGACGGTATTTCCTCACTCGGTAAAAGAATTTTCATTTGAGATGATGTTTGATATTAATAATGCGAGAAGCAAGACTGCAGTTGCCGTTAACAAAATGAGCAGCACGGTTTTGTATATGTTCCAGCTCGATATCAATAAGAGAAATATTAAGGGTGCCACATTTCTTCGTCAAGTTATGTGGGCACCTTGGCAGCACAAGTCGTTCGACCAGGTTGTTCGCATGTTAGTCATGCATCTCCTCTGTGGTGTGGCCAAGTGCAATCGACCAGGCTAAAGTCTGAAAGTAGCGGTGCACCAGTTGCTTGTACTTTGCGTAAATACCACTTCGAATGAATCCCTCACGTTTATAACCCATGAAAAACACCTCAGATTTCGTCGTTGTGCAATGGTGGACGCTAAACAAAAAAAAAAAAAAAAAACGAGCAACGTTCTTTCCCTTAGCTTGCAGCCAGAAGAAGCGGCCATAAGATCTGGAGCCAATTATGCGCCGCCAATGTCCGTCAGAGCCACGCGCTGGGGTTGGAAAAACACAAGACACGGGATGAGTTCCAGAAGTTGTTAAGGTTCGGCTGTTTTCGTAATGGAAGCGATTGGGCAGACTACTACTGCTTTACGAGCCCAACTGCAGTGCTAATGCCACGCTCGGTTACAATCTATGAACCGCATTCAAATATCGTCACAAGGGTACCACATATTGTCACTGTAGGACACTGCGACCTCTAAATTACGTTATAAAGTTTTTTTCGAAGGAGAGATTGAAAGAAAGCGCTCGCTTATGTTCTTGGACTTACACCGCAATAAAGAGGTCTCTAGGTCAACGACGTCGCATGCGAGTAAACTTGACTCCCACTATACTTCTTTTACGTTTAAAGGGATTGTCCGGTGACATCCGGAAGTTACTAAGTTTTTGTGCTGGTCACGTAGAAAGGGTCTTTATATAGTCATCTGTGATATTTGTTTCATTAAAAGTGTTAAATCAAATATGAATGTCAGTACAAAATTCAACGCCGAATTGGCATGGCTGAGCGTATCGTTACTGTAACAGGTGCGTACAAAGACCATTGTCGAAGAGGTGAGCTTCTCTCAATACCGTAAATAGGGTCTTTCTTAGATCGAAGTTATTTTTCTGAGACAGCACTCTAATGCTGAGGAGGCTCTCTTTGCTTAATGTTTCGTCAGTGCTTCCGCTGTTGCCAACGAAAGCGCTGCGTGTTTAGCAGGTGCAGTCTGAGCAGTTGGGCTCTGTTTAAAATTTAGTTACTTGTCTGGCGGAGAATTAAGTAGTCGGATACTGTGCGAATGATAGTTTTAAAAGCAGTGTTGGTGGAAACGCGTTGCAAGTAACGGCGTTACCGGTAACGCGTCACTTTTAGAGCGCAGCTCTTTGACGCCCTTTTCCGGCTTGAGCGGCGTTGGCGTCGCCGTCGGCGTCGACCGAACCGCAAGGTCACTTGACCCCCCAGGTCACGTGACCTCCCACGTCACGTACACCCCCCCCCCAGGTCACGTGACCCCGTGAAGGGCGTCGCGAACGAACACGAACGAAACGGCCGTTTGGCGCTTCGTTGCTATGAAAATGCGTCGTTCCAACCGGTGCCATTCGTTCGTAAGCGTAGTGGTCGCTCCGAACGCAAGTGTGTGAACGGGCCTTTACGCTACGAAGCTTACGTGCGCCTACGTCGAGATACGACTACAAGATTCACCGGCACATCCGTGCTTCATACAAAGCGTTGGGGGTGTGCCGGAGACTTGCGGTCATGTCTCAGCGTAAGCGTGAAATTCGTAACATAAGAAAAAAACTGAGTTGCGTGAACTAAGAGTCAGTGTGAACCAGCCATTGAACTAAAGACGCACTTTGTGTTTTTTACAAGTACCGGTATACTTTGGAGGTCTCCCCTCTAAAGTCCCTTGATGTTTCTTTTACAAGTAACGACAACCAATAGAAATGACAAAGCACATTCCGCTAGAACAAAATGGCGTCATTCAGTTCAGTGCTTTGCTGTGCGCCGCCATCCGCTTCCTAAAACCTACACCGTGACGCAGTCGACGCTTCAAAGAATGTCGCTACTTGTAGGAAGCTCTTATCTAGGAACTATACTCCCCTCAAGTCCCTGCATGACTGTGCGGGTTGTAGGAAGAAATGGCGGAGTGCAGCAGCAAAATGAACTGAAGGACGTCATTTTTCATTCGAAAAATTAGCTTCGTTGTTCTTGTTGGTTGTCGTTTCCGGTCCAGTTGGATACACAACTTTTCAAAAACGCATCATGCTCTATGTTAGTTTGTTAGTCAACGATTAAAGATTTATGTTTTATTATTCCTCTCCGCTTTTTAGCTGTCAAAAGGCTGTCGTTCACTTCACCGACAACAGGAGGTTAATTTTTTAACACGACTTGCTGATAACAGTTACTCCTCGTTTTTCAGCAAAAAAATATATCGCTTTCAGAGAATAAATCCGTGAATGACGCGCTGCCTGGGAACTGAAACAAATTGCTGATTATATCGTTTCACTGTGTTCCCAGGGGTCAGGTCATTGCAATTATATTTTTATTTATATATGAAACGGAAGCACTTGCATTCTAAACATTGCGCTCGCCATATTATTCCTTGTTTTGTTTTGTTTTTTATAAATTTCTTACGGTTTGTCTCTTGTCACAGCGGAGCAGTTTTTTTCTTCTCGACACTTGAGTAACGTATTCGGTAATGGAGGTATTGAGCTACACGGAGTTTCAATTAGGACAAAATTAATGACGGCGACTGAGCAAACTCATAAATCCCACGGACTTGACAAACAAACATTTCCCTGGCTACTTCCTCTCGCTTTAATAAAGATAATCATCTCGCGGCCACTAGTAGACTTTCTATCTAACTGAACTGCTTAGACTGCGAAGTTATTGAATCGTTGATTGATGATTGCGAGCATCATTTAGCTCTCGTAGAGAACATGATTTGCCCATATGCGCAAAGCATCTGTTCGATTTTTTTATTAATTATCATTTGGTCGTTTTCATATATATATAAAGACGATTGATCGAGAAGATGTATTTCTGTGTACCTTGTTTGTTTTGTTTCAATCTGTCTCGCTTGTGCTTTTTTGCTCCCCTTTTTCTCTCGAGATCGTTTATTAGGAGATAAGACATGAACAAACGACGATTTCTGAATAAATCTGCTTGATGCGATATAAAGGTAACGTTTGTTAGGACAAGTGCAATTCGCACGCCTGGAAAATTTTTAATTCTAAACTAACATGCTTAAAATTAAACACACAAACATAATTTCGCAAAAAAAAATAACGGTACTTTTTTTAAAGTTAAACTCAGTTCAGTGGTGGTGGAATATGGAAAATAGAGCAAGAAGGGCGGGTGTTTCTTGCCTGTACACATGGTTTGCAATCTTCCATCCGGGTGATCATCGTTCATGCATTTCGTAAAAATTATTACTTTGTGCAATTATCCTGCCTGTGGCCAGCCACAACTATGGTGTTCCCAGTAGTTTCGCGTTCAGCAAGACAACCGCTCGCTCGCTCGCAAAAAAGTGCGTAAACGACATACATCCAATACTTTCGGCGATTTTCATCACGTGTTTTCAAGCGATAGCGTTTAGGAGGTCGTGTCGCAGAAAATCTACCGAAGTTGGGACCGAAAAATTCCATAATGCAACGCGCGCAGCCACGTGTGATGTTAAGCGTCACGTTACACGACGTCGCACGTGACGCTACAGATTAGACCACGCACACAAGCTTGTGCGGCTTAGGAACAAACGTGGGTTTATATGAGAAGGCAATGCGAACGGGGCCCAATAACGCTACCGCGTTCCAATTCTTAAAGGAGAAGCTTAAGCATCCTCGGAGTTTTTAAACCGTTTGTTCCTAAGCCGCGCAAGCTTGTGTGCGTGGTCTAATCTGTAGCGTCACGTGCGACGTCGTGTAACGTGACGCTTCACATCACACGTGGCTGCGCGCGTTGCGTTATGGAATTTTTCGGTCCCAAGTTCGGTAGATTTTCTGCGACACGACCTCCTAAACGCTATCGCGTGAAAAAACACGTGATGAAAATCGCCGAAAGTATTGGATGTATGTCGTTTACGCACTTTTTTGCGAGCGAGCGAGCGGTTGTCTTGCTGAACGCGAAACTACTGGGAACACCATAGTTGTGGCTGGCCACAGGCAGGATAATTGCACAAAGTAATACTTTTTACAGAAATGCATGAACGATGATCACCCGGACGGAAGATTGCAAACCATGTGTACAGGCAAGAAACACCCACCCGCTCCTTGCTCTATTTCTCCATATTCCACCACCACTGAACTGAGTTTAACTTTAAAAAAAAGTACCGTTATTTTTTTGCGAAATTATGTTTGTTGTGTTTAATTTTAAGCATGTTAGTTTAGAATTAAAAATTTTCCAGGCGCGCAGTACTGCACTTGTCACTAACAAACGTTACCTTTATATCGCATCAAGCAGATTTATTCCGAAATCGTCGTTTGTTCATGTCTTATCTCCTAATAAACGATCTCGAGAGAAAAGGGGAGCAAAAAAGCACAAGCGAGACAGACTGAAACAAAACAAACAAGGTACACAGAAATACATCTTCTCGATCAATCGTCTTTATATATATATGGAAACGACCAAATGATAATTAATAAAAAAAATCGAACAGATGCTTTGCGCATATGGGCAAATCATGTTCTCTACGAGAGCTAAATGATGCTCGCAATCATCAATCAACGATTCAATAACTTCGCCCAGTCTAAGCAGTTCAGTTAGATAGAAAGTCTACTAGTGGCCGCGAGATGATCATCTTTATTAAAGCGAGAGGAAGTAGCCAGGGAAATGTTTGTTTGTCAAGTCCGTGGGATTTATGAGTTTGCTCAGTCGCCGTCATTAATTTTGTCCTAATTGAAACTCCGTGTAGCTCAATCACCTCCATTACCGAATACGTTACTCAAGTGTCGAGAGAGAAAAAAAACTGCTCCGCTGTGACAAGAGACAAACCGTAAGAAATTTATAAAAAAAACAAAACAAAACAAGGAATAATATGGCGAGCGCAATGTTTAGAATGCAAGTGCTTCCGTTTCATATATAAATAAAAATATAAGTGCAATGACCTGACCCCCTGGGAACACAGTGAAACGATACTAATCGGCAATTTGCTTCAGTTCCCAGGCAGCGCGTCATTCACGGATTTATTTCTCTGAAAGCGATATATTTTTTTGCTGAAAAACGAGGAGTAACTGTTATCAGCAAGTCGTGTTAAAAAAAAATTAACCTCCTGTTGTCGGTGAAGTGAACGACAGCCTTTTGACAGCTAAAAAGCGGAGAGGAATAATAAAACATAAATCTTTAATCGTTGACTCGTCAGACTATACTTCGTTTCACCTTCCGTCCAGACGCAGCGGATGCTACGAGGGAACGGGACCAATCAAGCAGCGTCAAAAGTGCAAATCACTAGGCTTGTTCTGTTTATGATTGGCACAGCGATGAAAAGCACGGACAGAAACATTACGAACACGATTATGGTGCCCTTTTCACGCTCTCTGATTCGTCATATTATCTCGTAGCGTCGACCGCGATCTGATTGGAAAGGTGAAACGATGCATAACATAGAGCATGATGCGTTTTGGAAAAGTTGTGTATCCAACTGGACCGAAACGACAATCCAACAAGAACAACGAAGCTAATTTTCCGAATGAAAAATGACGTCCTTCAGTTCATTTTGCTGCTGCACTCCGCCATTTCTTCCGACAACCCGCACAGTCATGCAGGGACTTGAGGGGAGAGTATAGTTCCCTAGATAAGAGCTTCCTACAAGTAGCGACATTCTTTGAAGCGTCGACTGCGTCACGGTGTAGGTTTTAGGGAAGCGGATGGCGGCGCACAAGGCAAGAATGAACTGAACGACGCCATTTTGTTCTAGCGGAATGTGCTTTGTCATTTCTACAATGGTTGTCGTTACTTGTAAAAGAAACATCAAGGGACTTTAGAGGGGAGACCTCCAAAGTATACCGGTACTTGGTAAAAAACACAAAGTGCGTCTTTAGTTCAATGGCTGGTCTCACACCGGACTCTTAGTTCACGCAACTCAGTTTTTTTCTTATGTTGCGAATTTCGCTCACGCTGAGACATGACCGCAAGTCTCCGGCACACCCCCAACGCTTTGTACGAAGCACGGATGTGCCGGTGAATCTTGTAGTCGTATCTCGACGTAGGCGCACGTAAGCTTTTCGTAGCGTAAAGGCCCGTTCACACACTTGCGTTCGGAGCGACCACTACGCTTACGAACGAATGGCACCGGTTGGAACGACGCATTTTCATAGCAACGAAGCGCCAAACGGCCGTTTCGTTCGTGTTCGTTCGCGACGCCCTTCACGGGGTCACGTGACCTGGGGGGGGGGGGTTACGTGACGTGGGAGGCTCACGTGACCTGGGAGGTCAAGTGACCTTGCGGTTCGGTCGACGCCGACGGCGACGCCAGCGCCGCTCTAGCCGGAAAAGGGCGTCAAAGAGGCTGCGCTCTAAAAGTGACGCGTTACCGGTAACGCCGTTACTTGTAACGCGTTTCCACCAACACTGCTTTTACGACTATCATTCGCACAATATCCGACTACTTAATCCTCCGCCACGACAAGTAACTAAATTTTAAACAGAGCCCAACTGCTCCGATTGCACCTGCAAAACACACAGCGCTTTCGTTAGCAACAGTGGAAGCTCCGAAGTAACACCAGGCAAAGAGAGCCACCTCAGTATTAGACTGCTGTCTGAGTAAAATAACTTCATTCTAAGAACGACCCAGATTTACGCTATTGAGGGAAGCTCACTTCTTCGACGATGGTCTTTGTACGCACCTGTGACGTCACGACACGATCAGCCATGCAAATTCGGTGTTAAGATTTGTACTGACATTCATAATTGATTTAACGCCAATATTGGGGCGTCTTTTAATGAAACAAATATCACAGATGACAATATATAGTCCCTCTCTACGTGACCAGCGCAAAAACTTAGTAACTTCCGGATATCACCGGACAGTCCCTTTAAACGTAAACGGAGTATTGTAGGAGTCATATTTACTCGCATGCGACGCCATTAACCTAGAAATTTCTTCTATTGCGGATATAAGTTCAAGAATAAAAGCGAGCACTTTCTTTCAATCTCTCATTCGAAAAAACTTTATAACGTAATTTAGTGGTCGCAGTGTCCCCCAATGGCGATATGTGGTACCCTTGTGGCGATATTTGAATGCGGCTCATAGATTGCAACCGAGCACTGCATTAGCACTGATTCTGGGCTCGCGATAGCAGTAGTAGTCTGCCCAATCGCTTCCATTACGAAAATAGCGGAACCTTAACAACGTCTGGAACTCATCCCGTGTCCTGTGCTTTTCCAACCCCAGCGCGTGGCTCTGATAGACATTGGCGGCGTATAATTGGCTCCTGATTATTAGGGCCGCTTGTTCTAGCTGCAAGTTGAGAGGGAAAACGCTGCTCGTCTTTTTTTTGTTTTTTTCTGCAATTATCCTTGCACGAGGAGAAATTCTAAGGTGTGTTTCATGAGTTATAAACGTGAAGGATTCATTCTAAGTGGTATTTACGCAAAGTACAAAAATCGTTGCACCGCTACTTTAAGACTTTAGCCTGGTCGATGGCACTTGGCCACCCCACGGAGGAGATGCATGACTAACATGCGAACAACCTGGTCGAACGACTTGTGCTGCCAAGGTGCCCATATAACTTGACGAAGAAAACTGGCACCCTTAATATCTCTCTCATTGATATCAAGCTGGAACATATACAAAACCGTGCTGCTCATTTTGTTAACGACAACTGCAGTTTTACTTCTCGCATTATTAATATGAAACTTTATCTCAAATGAAAAACTATTTTCCCAACGGAGGATATACCGTCGCCTGAATTATGTTTAGATGCCTTTTATACATATAAAGCCAGCATCGATATAAAAATATCGCAATGAACCATATTTTATTTCGTAACAAAACTGTCGTGAAAAGACGCACTGCCGCTCAAATGTTTTTGCCCCCTTTTTTCCTCTTTTACAATTCACAAATAGGATAGTCTTGATTACGAAATTGTCAATTCACCCATGTTCCTCTCAGTTTTGCAAGACGCGTGTTAGATGTACAGTGTATAAATATTTTAAGCGTATATTGTTCGCATTTTTGCTAGTATGTGTATTCATTTCATGTAACCCCTAACATAACCTCTGGGCGATGTAGGCACACCAGTAAATAAATAAATAAATATAAACATAACCTCATGTCTCGCTTTGCTCTCACAATCCTGAAGCACTCCTTATTAACCGGCTCTAGTGGAACTAGTTCGTACATATAAGAAATGGGTCAGCTTGCATTTACAAAAACAGGCTAGAAAAGACGGGACAAGACAAAACAGCTTCCAGCGTCTGTTCTATATCTTCAAGTGTTCTTACAGAAACATCTTTTCCTCGATTGTTTCTGTAAGTTCAAGCCGACCCATCACTTCTTATTGCAACGCAGTGCAGTGAAATCGGCTTGCAATGCTGTCAAAGAATATCTTTACTTCTAACTTTTTGCTTTTTACTAACATGACACACGCAACAAAAATAGATTCTCTTGTCGATCGTTAAATAAATTAACTTTATTTATCTCCTTTATTGCCACGTTCTAACGAGGCTATTTGTTCCTGAAGACGAAGCCCTAACGACGACCGAAAGTTTTCTGCGAGGCTAACGAGACAATTCAGGTGAGGGAAGCCGGCGACTCGTTAAACAATAAAAAAGCACTGAGACTATGTATAACAGAAATATCGTAAAATGACTTGCGAGACTTACGCTATGAATAAGAGGCCATACAAAAATTATGATCAATAAGACAGCGTAAAGGAATAAAGTTTTAACGAAAAATATGTGTAAAATTTCAAGAATCGCGGAATGGATGTGTCAGAAGTGAGTCAAGCGCCCGCAATTAGACTGAAAGCAAGATGACAGTGTGAGTGCAGCATCCTCCGCCTTCCAGCGACTTGCATCGACTTTGGGCTTTCTTCTGCAACTGCTCTGGTTTCTATTTTGCCGAAATCCATACAGATTTTCTTTTTTGCTTCGCAAGCCCGGTGCACTCGGATGCTCATTTTATTTTTTTTTATGTACAAAAAATGGGTGCTTATTAGATAGCGACTGAAGCAAGGGATTAGGCAGGGTCGTTTGTAGTAGGTAGCAATTTTGGACCTCTCGTCATTCCCAAAAAAATTGTTTTGTTATTTTTTTCTACTCTTGGTTGTAATGCCGCGTTCTTGTTATTTCATTACGTTGTTAATATTGGTAATATGATTCACCAGTTCTTTTCTTATATATTTATCTGCCTCCGGAAAAGTTTATGTCATTGTTTGCGGGAGTCATAAATTTCGCTCTATTTCCGACAGAAGCTGCATGTGAAGTTGCGACAAGCCAGAAGTTTGAGCTTGGTGTGACTAGTGTTCTTTTACACTTTGAGTACTGATTTAATTTCAGGTGGTGACTAAAGACATACAGGACACCTAATCAATATTTTTGAGTACCTAAAAAGAAAAGCTGTTCACACACACAAAAAAACATTATTACGAAAATAATTGTTTAGCGAACAATGCCAAGTCCAGGCAAACATTTTGAGTTCGCTGTAATTCCTAAACATAATTCTATTTCGAGCGTCGACCATGAAATAGAAGCCTGTTAGGAAATCGCTGAATTTGGTCACTTCACAAAAATATTGCCGCATATCTTTTCTTCTTCCTTTTTTTTTGAGAAAGTCGCTTTTGTGTTACACGTCATACGTAAAATAGCCGCTAAAGGGACTTTGAGGTTACGTAATTGGCTACGTCGGAAGAAAGTATTTATCGTTTTAGCCAATTCTACTCTGCAGACACGTGATCTGTCGATTTATTTATATATAGCTGTCATCTTTCCACCTTATGCCAAATACGTCCTTGCACTTAGACACGCGACTGGGCCGAGGCAAAGTGGCTAGAAAACAACGCGCGCGCAAGGTCTCTCCCACCTGTTCGACACCCAAAAACGTCAGCTGCATCCTGTTGACCCATTGAGCCTCGGTGACCAAGATACGTCTCCCCCAAACTTTGCTTTTGTCCACATTGTGGTTCATCTTCGGCCCCGAAGTCGATACAAAGTAACCATTTTCCCTCTCTGCTCGGCCAGAACGGACGAGAGGGGTATTAAATCCATTTATTCTCGAACCGATATTTCTGCAGTGCCACACCAGAACCAGCCAATCAGAGCGGGTTTCGTTGGCGCTGGGTTCATTTATGTTTGGGGTTAGTGGACGGATCACGTATTGGTAGGGCGCGGGTGATCTGTCAGGTATCTAAATACAAATTAAATTTAGTTCTTCCAGCAACTCTTTACTTTTTTTGGGTGCCTCATGACTTATCTACCACCAAGGTGGGCCAAATGCTCAGCCGCGGCTGTGACAAGACAACGCTAATTTTGCAAATACAAAAGCCGCCAAACTTTCGTGCTCGCGCGTAGGTACACATCTATGTATCGGTCTTAGAGTTACACCGTTCTCTTAAGGGTGCGCCGTGAGACTGGTTCGCCGGATTTTTGTGCTCGCGCGTAGGTGCACATAGATGTCCGGTCTTAGAGTTACACATTCTCTTAAGGCCGCGCCGTGAGACTGGTTCGGCTTTACCGCAACTGCGGCTACTCAAGCGAGCGCTGCGAGAGTCTGACGTGCGCAGGTCTCCTCAACACAGGCTATTATTAGGCGACGCGTTGCTGCAAGCTAGCGTAGATCTGTGCGTGTCTTGCATTATGATTGATCACTGTAAAAGCCTGGCGATGAATCAAAACAAACGGCTGAGAGCTCAGGCAAGAAAAAAAATCGGGCGTGGCTTTGTGGTGCCGCGGCCTCTTCACACTCAGTGGACCCAAAATCAAATCCTGGAGGCGTTCAGTTTTTTCTGTTTTTCTTTAGAATCATTTTGTTTTTGTGGGCATTTGACGATATCAACAATTTTGACGACATCTGTCAATCGTTTTTCGTAACACTTATTTTGTTTTTGTTCTGGAGCGCGTGAAATAGCACCCTTGGAGGCAAAACAAGAAAAATCCACACTTCGGCACGCCTTTGGGATTTCTTTTGCCATTTTTGGACCATATTTGGCACTCCAGCTGCTGACCAGAGAAAAGCCTAACCTTGGGATACCCCCGAATCTTTCAATAAGGATTTAGTTTTGCAGTTATGGCTTAAGTATGGCACCTACTTCGGCACTCCTGTGGCCGACACAGAGAAAAGCCAAACTTTGGCATGTCCGAGGATCGCCCAACTAAGGCTATAATTAGGCAAAGTACTTTTTGCACTCACAAGCGGCATGGAGAAAAAGCCTAACTAGGCTCAAGTTAGTCACGTACGTTTGCTACACTTTTGCAAAGTTAGGCGTTTTTCTGGCGTACTACCTGAGTTTCTTGTCGCCATGGAGCCGGTCACGTGACATTAAAATCCCTTCGTGGCTATTTTAACCACCGAGAGAGATACCAATATTCAGCAGCAAACCGGCCCTCACATGCGGCTAGTGAATGGCGACTCAGTTCACACATCACAGTTTATTTTCATCAGTCCAAAACTCATTTCAAGCTGCCAAACCTCGCTCAGAAAGACGCAGAGGAAACCTAAGCTGACATTGGATTGCTGGAGTCAAATATGTTTAGAACACTTCTAAAACAAAATTTCTCCGGAAGGTGCGAACATGCTGCTTAGTTTAAAGGGATACTTCAACGAAATTTGAAATATTCCCGTCGTGTTCAAAAATAGGTTGAATATGATCCACAATATCCGTAAATGGCAATCGCACGTTTGTATTTTGATCCTGGTGGCTGTATTTTTGTTATAAACGGCCCAATCTGGCAAGCGCTCGGAGAAGGCCCAGCTAAGAGCACGTGACATCCAACGCAATTGTGACGTAGGTCGTCTCAAGACGAGCAAAGCTACGGCGAGGCTGACGTCGAGAGGATGGCCTAGTCGTTCCAGCCACCGAAGCGGCTGCTTTTGTACGAATTTTGAGTGGCGGGTTAATCTTCTATAATCTTGTAGGGGGACAATAGCGACTTCTGCGACACACAAAAGGGATTCTCCGGGAAGAGGGGAGTTCCTCCTTCCCCTTCTCTCGTCGTGGCCGGAGACGAGAAAACCTCCGTCACTAGCTCTCAAGGTTCCTAGACGAGCATTACAAACGAGGCGTTAGCGACATCCACCAGGTGCTCTTTGCTAATCGTTTAATTCGTTTTAAAATTTCTTTTCCAGACTTTTTTAACAAGATATCGGTATGTTCCATGTGACACTGCCCTTTTGTACTCATACCAAAAAATGAGCGCCGAAATTTCGTTGTGGTATCCCTTTAAAACACTTAGTTCAGTTTTGCCTGCACGCGTCAAATAAATAAACTGAAGCTTTTTGTTTATCGGTGAATGTCGGTTATTTTATGTTCTGTGTCATTTTCGTCATTCCCGAGACGCGTGTGACGAACGTTTATATCCATTATTCGATTATAATTTATCCTGAAAAATATATAGCCAAGTATTTTCCGGGCTATAGTCTGCGGACTGTACATGTTTAAATGTTGAAATTGTACACTGTTCGGACTATCATCGCGTGCGAACTATACATACATTTTGTTTCTCAAGATCGTTCATTATGACGAGGCGTGACGGATTTTGTGAATGAAAGAGTACCTTAATGATGATTTATGTATAATACAGGCTTCTATGGGAGTTAAGAAAGCAGAATTTTTCAAGGTGTGCCGTGTATGACAAGATCTTCGTCTCGACTAAGCACCAGGTGCGGACTATATACATGAATACGGACTATAGCCCGGAATGTACGATATGTACTCTATGAAACATCAGGACAATTAAATGGGAGGCCAGGCGTCATATTGATATTAACTGACTCTTGTCAAAATTGAATAAACACATTATTAGACGCGTCTGGCCTAGTAAGTCATATTAGAAGTTAAAAAAGCTTGTTTGTTTTTTACGAAGTTATTAAATTTTCAAATTTGGTCTGACAGGCTCAACTGGTCATACTAAAAATATGACATAACGAGGCAGTGAGTTATTTCCAACGAATTACAATAAGTTTTGTGGTGGGAAATTAATGCTGTAGGAGCTTCGCTCAAGAATAACAAAACAGAACAAAAATGCAAAGAAATATGTGTTTCTTGTTTTTTTTAGACTGCCTGTTTAACTTTCGACTTATACAGCATATGTGGCCACCACTGGAAACCGCGGGAATATTTTAACGTTGGTTTTGGCAGAACATTGATTTGCCGTGTTCTCAATAGATGTTTTGAATTTAGAGATAAGAAATAGCTTGTTGGAAGACTAAGCCTTCTGTATTAAAAATACATATTTAGTTTGGGTTGCTCTAGAAAAAGCCGGAGATCCCCTTTAAAGTTTGTAGGCGGAGAAAAAATTAACACGGAAGGAGGGGACGGTGTGGTTATGTCGTTAATACGGGAGTTGGAGAGTAGCACGTCGTTTAATTTGGAAATATGTGGTTACCCGTACGGGGAAAGCATCGTCAAGTTCCCCACGAAAACTTTCGGGTACTTTGATGAAACACAATTACTGCACTAATTAGTCAGGGATAAAAATATGAAACTCTTGCAGAATCCGCCGATTTGCAGAGTTACACTAACCATGAAGGATGGAAAAACTGTGAACTTTAAAGAAGTTCCGCATGCATACTGACCTTCACCTTCAACAAAAACGATGTGCATTCTTACTGCCTCAACTCACCTTCATAAAAACGCATGACATTGTTATGCGGAGCGGTCACTCTGTTCGATGGAACAACATGACGTTATTATCGTGTCACTCGTCGTTCCACTAACGACCGCTGGCTGTCCTCGTCGCACCGTAAGTTACTTCGTTGCTGTATTTTTGACAGTTTACGTTCTTCCGCTGCTCTTGGTAGAAGTTTTGCATTCTGTTGCTCTTGTTGTTCGTAATGGTCATAAGATATTTTTCTACAAAACGTTTCTCTTCCAAAATAATTGACATGTCGCTATGAAGCGACATCAGAGAGTATAATACGTAACGAACAAGTACACAG
>JAZHYW010015483.1:0-90660 GCA_037355805.1 Ixodes ricinus
ACCGGCGACGTACACCCCATGAAGCCGGGCGAAATGCAAGTCCCCCGCCCCGAGCGTGCTGCCAGTGAATGACTCTTTTCCACTTTCCTACCTCTGCAATGCAAAAAAAAAAGTGGTCGCGGGTTCATAGCCTAGGCGACACAAATATCGATAAGCCACATGGCTGTGACAGTGCAACATTGACCAGCTCCATACCATGATATCACCAATGTTGGAAAACTCTCTGGCTTTGACAGTTTAATATTCCCCAGCTTAAGCCAGCTTAAATTCAATATCGGAAAGCCATTGGCTCTGACAGTCCAATATTGTACAGGTTCTGCCAGCGAGACCCAATATTGGAGAGCTATTGCGCGGACAGTCCAATATTGGACAGCCAATGCCGGCGCTAATCCAATATTGGAAAGCTATTTTCGGGCTTTGACAGTCCAATGTTGACCAGCCTATGCCAACGTATTACCAATATTTTGGAAAACCATTGGCTTTGATAGTCCATTATTAGTTCCAATGTGATTCCGAAATATTGGAAAACATATGGCTCATTGGGCCATTGTTGGGCCATTCCTTGCCACATCAAATCCAATGTTGGCCCAATACGGTGTGCTGCCTGGGTATAGATAAATTGGAAGGCTTCTATTCTACGATTTATTGAAGTTGTTAATAATCTCAAAGAACGAGCTCACCTGGCGCGGGGTTGGCGGCGCCGATGGAGATTCTTTTTCTTTTCTTGCCACCCGCGCTGATAGCACCACGTGAGTACTGATGTCGATGGCAGTAGGCATTCATAAAGACTCTGCTTCGGAGAAAAATTGACAGGTCTGGGTTTCTGCTTTCGTAAAGTTCCAGGACGAATTTTATCTTGTGACGTCAATTGACACCGCCATGGGCCGAAAGGGTTATTATGAAACAAAACAACTCAACAGTCACGAGTTAAAAATTCCAAAACTCAAACCCCAAACATTTGCTCCTAGTCTCCCAAAATCGAATCGAAGCCAATCCCCAAGAATCCTCTCGGCCCTCCTTTTGTAGGCTCGCAGAACCTCCTTCTCCCCTTCAGGGATCGACCAATCCCTTGAAATTTCACCACTCCCACGTGGTACACTGTTGCCCAATGGTCGACGAGCTGTCAGCCTGGCGCTCTAACCGCCAAATTCAAATTCCTTCTAGATTCGACCCCTCGCATTTTCGCCAGTCTGGCTGGCGCCAACAGCTAAATTATTACGTCGGGTAAAAAAGCGACAATTTGATACTAAGCGGCGAAACCCTCTATCCACAGGAACACTCGGTTAAAAGCCACACGCAGCCCAAAGTGCGGGCTCTCTCCGTACCGAAACCCGAGACGTTTCTTAACGACCGCGGGGAGGCTCTCCCACCTCGGCCGCGACGACCCCACGAATGCTCCCTCCAAAACTCCGAACACGCCATAGAAATTAAAAAAAAAGAAAACAATGCCGACGCAACTCTGGAAAGATCAACCTTTCTAACAAAAATCACCTTAATAATAAGCAGGAATTCCTCCATACTTAACAGCATGTGACTTGTATGTATAGTTCTCAGCAAAAGAAAAGGATGCATTCAAAAAGGGCCAATCATTTTCTTTCCTCTGTGTTAGAGCTTCTTTCAGGTACACGCAAAATGTGGGTGTCCACGTCTAAAAGAATGTAATTTATGTTTCCCGCAGGGCTGCAGGCCTGACTCAGTTTGGCTAGCAGGTTGCAACCAATGGGAACCTGCAGGGAACTGCATAACAAGAGTAAAAGTGACGTCCGCCCTGTGATTCTATTATGGAGCAGACAGGTATGAAGCCACCGGAAGTAAGCGGCCTATCCTGATAGCGAACGCTTGACAGGCTTTTCAATTCTCCCGAGTGCTGGTTCGAACAGCGTTCAGGCGCTGGGTTTATTCTTCTCATCCCAAGAGAGCCTGCTTGTTGCGGAGTAACAGTGCATGCGGACCCGAGAAGTCTCCTGGGTAACTATTCGATGTGAAAATTTTGAGATTCTATTTTATCAAAAGTGCATATGTCCCACGTTAAAATCTCTTATTCTTGAGATTTCATGCAGAACTAATCCCTGCAGCGCACTGGCACATGCGGAGAAGCACACTGAACAAAGCAAATCCTTTCCAATGGTGACTTTGCGAGCGCTTTGAAAGGTTTGAACGGCATAAACGACTTTATTTTCGCGAGCTCAATATTTCATACATTTTATGAAGTGTAAGTGTTGGGAATACTTTGCAGGTACAACATTTCGCAATCAGAAGTAATGTTCAATGCATTCGTATCCTTGGGGTTACTTTTTTGCAGGACCAATTTTAAGCAATTTCGGTAAACTCGCAAAAACGAAGCCTTCGCAAAAATTAAGTCGTTTACAGTTAATTTACAGTTTACATGAATAATGGTAGAAAAAAACAACCTCAGAGACCGAAGAAAAATATTAAGATAATAGGCTGTTGTAATGTACTTGCGTCGGCAAAACAACTATAACACGTAGACAGAGCTCGCTAATATGTTGTTATTGCTTTAGCGTTCTTCTAAAATTCTCATCAGAGACCAAAGCCACGGTGTCAGGAAGTACTGATTTTGCATATATCGGTTAGTACACCTAGACTCACATCAGAGTACATTTATCAATAACAAGTGTAGGCTTTTAAAAGACACTTGATATTTGTCACAAAACAGAACCCGGTTTCGTGTGCAAAGGCAGTGATAAAATACAGGTTGTATTGTTAAGTTGTCGGTGATGTTGCACAAATAAATCATCTATTGTTCACCGCGATCGACTGTCTACGTATTCTCCAGAAAAGATGACTTACCGACTTTGTTTTAGATTGATTTTTTAAAAAATTCATTTTGAAAGCAACAAGGCTCATTGCCAAAACAAAGAATTTTTTCTATCGCGCAAGAAACTAAAATGGCTGCACTTCATGGCGCTTGATCAGGGTGCTCTAAATTGCAAAATTATTTCCGCCTGGAGTTTGTGAGACAAAAAATGTATCCCTCGGTGTGACGTAAATGCCATATCTCAATCTGTTAAAACTAGAAACTGCTGCTTAAAGAAGTGTATTTAAATGCAACTGAGTCGAATGGATTTATATTCAATGAATTGGCGTTTCAGTAACCCGGGAGTTCTATTGAATGGCATGTTCAAACACATAGCGTATAATTCTGGCAGTTCATAAGCCGCCTGGGTGGCTCCCAGGCAAAGCGGCGGCCGACGGATACCTAGGTGACGGGTTCGAATTCCGACCAACGTGCCCACAATATTACGGAAGAGCGTTGCGTGGAGGGTGTCGTGTAACTGCTTTTTCGGTTGCACGTCAAAAGCTCCCCAAGTTTCGGTTGCACGAAAAAAAAAACGTTAAAATTTTATTATTAGAACTTTATGGGTCCGATTCCCTACCGAAAAAAACCCAGTATAAACTGGATTATGGAACAGAAAAATCTACTTGGATTTCTTGCTGGAAACCTGAAATCCAGTTTGCAGAAAATGGACTGCCAAACTAGATTTCAGGTTTGCAGCAAGAAATCCCGTTAGATTTTCCAGTTCCATGATTGAGTTTAGACCGTTTTTTTCAGTAGGGTTGCTAAGTAAAATGCACGAATGAACTCTTCCTGCGAAAATATTTCCTGCAAGCTCCGCTATCCTGAGAGACTGTGGACGTCGATCATTGATGAGTAATACCCCTACCGAAAGAAACAGTTTAAGGTGCATTATGGAATAGGAAAATCTAACTGGATTTCTAGCTGAAACCTGATATCCAGTTTGCAGACAATGGTCCACAAACTGGAATTCAGGTTTCCAGAAAGAAATCCAGTTAGATTTTCCTGTTCCATAATCCACCTTAAACTGTTTTTCTAGCTAGGGACCTGCATCTTTTTCGTGTTTGAAATGAGAAGCCTAACGATGGAAGGAAGAAACAAAAATGCAATTCACATGTTGGTTTTTCTACGAACTACTAAATTATAACTTGAAAATATGAGGGGAAAAAAGCAACAGATTTGATTACGCCCATATAATCACCGCGAACTGAAGAAACGCGGAAGGTGGCGAATCTCGAGCGGCTTATTATCGCTCCCCAGCGAATGAGATTGCTTCCATCGCTACATTGCGATGGCGGGAACGAGCAAATTTCCATAATCATTTCGCTCAAACGTAGGCGTTGCCAGCGAGCTGGCAAGCGAGGGGACGAACGGAAGGCGTTCGCACTTACCTTAAATGAGCCGCCGGTCAATCTGATATCCCTGTTCTTTCTGCAAAGTGGCGATACCGACGGCGACCGCAGCGCTTGGACGGAGTCCGTGGGCTGCTCCGGCTGCTGGTCAAGGCCGGGCAAATCGTCGACTCGAAGGTTGCCCGCAGCTTCTTGCTCATCTTTTGCCCGTGACAACGCGGTACGAGATTTTCCCACTAAGCCGGTGGGGCTCGAGATTAAAAGAGCACAGGTGGGGTGCTTTCATAAAATTGTAAACAAAGATCCACAGTTAAAAAAGAAACAGCCTACATTATGCAACATTAGAAGTAACGCGTTACAAGTAACGACGTTACTGGTCACGCGTTACTGTTTTCAGTAACGTTCTAACCTACTCGTCACCATAAAGATTTAATAACGAATGAAGTGTTTTCCTTACTATTTTGCGGTATTGGTTTTATCAAAATACGTTACTCGTTAGTCGTTCCTTTTGATTAAAATTAATCATGTCTCCTCGTTGAAAAGTTTTTTCTTCCGTGAACTGGGCAGAAACGAATAAAGATTTTATATTTTGGCTCATGAGGAAGCTTTTTTTTTAATCATACACTCGGACGACTTTGTCTCTAAAGAGGAGGGAAGGGGGGGGGGGCGCTGGTTATGTGGCGTAAGGTACGGTCATCGAGAAGAACGACGAGCGCGTGAGATAAAAATATATACAGTTCAGTTGCGCTCGAGATTTGAAGCTGCTGTGTCCTCCGCCTCCAACCGCTACACTTCTATCACTTTGTGTCCTCGTCGTTCGGGCGCTGTGTTCCATTTTGGCGAAGTATGAACAAACAATCTTGCATCGCCATTCTAATTCACTAACATTCTTCACACTTATGTATTATAAATGAGATGAAGTGCTCTTGTTAATTTATTTAACACTCCATCTTTATGTATAACTGCAATTAGCTATTATTTCTAATGTTATGTTTTTTACTTTCCATATCTCAAGCCCAACCTCTTCCCCTGCCCCTCTACATTTCTCAACGACCTCCACACTTCTTCACTTGTTTCTCTTATCTTACCCTTCCACTCACCCACAGCACCCTTTCATTCCTATACAAGAAATTCATTCTTATCTGCAGCAAATTTTCAAATAAATGTGGGACAAGTTACATGTATGCGGTTGTCATGATTTGGGAAAAGAAAAGGAAGAAGCAGAAGTGAAGAAAAAGAAGAACGGTATCGCGGGTGCGACATTCATTCGAAGCTGAACCAAGAGCCGCGACGGTTGGCTGCTCGAACGGTGCGCTACCCGGCTCCGTCCCGGCGTCAGTGTGGTCAACGTAACCGGCTGCGTCCCGGCTTCAGCGCGCTGAAAATCAACGTACCTGGCTCCGTCCAGGTGGCAGGGAAGCTGAACATCAACGTAACCGGCTTCGTCCCGGCTTCAGCACGGTGACCATCAGCGCAACCGGCTCCGTCCCAGGATCAAGGCACCCGGACCCGAGATAACCAACCCCCTCCCGACATCGCGGCACGCACTACTTCACCAACGATCAAGGGTCGAATATTCAAGGGCACCAGCGACCCGAGCTACGACCCCAGGGGTGACTATACTGCCTACCGAACGTGCTTGAACGGTCGAATGGTTTCTTTTCTTTTGCCTTTCTAACGTTGCTTCTTTTTTAATATTTACTTCCTGACTTGAATATATTCTTTTTCTACTCATGCATTTGTCTCAGTCTCCCGATCCTTCCTCTCACCATTCCGGACGAACCTGACAATTTGGCGAGCCTGCCAGGATAGCTGGCCCATTACATCATAGTCATATCTTTTTCCGGAGGGTGAGAAGGGTGAGGGAGATTTGTGACGTATTTCAACTATGGAAACTGACAAGTTAATCGCGGTAGCTAAAGAATTAGGCTATTCCGGGGCAGATTTGAGGAAGTGGGTGGATGAGGAGAAAGTCCGGATAAGAGCAGAAAGAGCTGAGGAGCGCGAGCACTCGAGGTTAGAACGGGAGGCTGCTGACAGAACTTTAGCGGCGGAGTGCGCGAAACTGGACAAGGAGCGGGAGGTGCTTCAACTACGAATAGCAGCGCGCGATAATACACGTAACAGTTCAGAAGATGTGGAAGGCGCACGTGAGGAACCACCAGGCTCCAGGAGCTTTGGGAGCCCACATAAGCTCATCCCGCAATTTAATGAGCGTCGAGACGACCTAGACGCATACTTGCAGCGCTTTGAGCGCACTGCAACAGGCTTAGGATGGCCTCAGCAAAAGTGGGCCACTACTTTGGGGCTTTGCTTAACCGGGGAGGCGCTCACGGTTGTCGGTCGGATGACACCGGCAGATGCGTTGGACTATGCCAAGGTAAAGCTAGCACTTTTCCAGCGTTTTCGCTATACCAAAGAGGGATACCGCGACAGGTTCCGAGAATCCAAGCCGGAAGACGGCGAGACAAGAAGACAGTTTGCGGCCCGATTGGCAGGGTACTTCGATAGGTGGATTGAGATAGCAGGGATTGATAAGACTTTTGAAGCATTGCGAGACAATGTCTTGGTGGAGCAGTTCTTGTTGACTTGCTCAAGCAAGCTGGCAGTATTTCTAAGAGAGCGGGACTGTCAAGGTTTGGACGACGTGGCAGCTAAGGCTGACCTGTTTCTGGAGGCTCAGGGACAACCTAACACAAGTAAACAAAAAGGAGACGAGATGACAAATAAGCAAAGTGCCGTAAGCGAGGGGAATCGTAGAAAAGGTGAGGTTCAAAAAAGCATCCGCTGCTTCTTGTGTGGAAAGTCTGGGCACAGAGCAGAAAACTGCAGGAGTAGTGCACAAGGAAGGAGGGTTCTGCTGTGTTGGAACTGTGGTCGCAGTGGTCACAAGGCTGACGCTTGTAGAGAAAAGCCGAACGAGAGACACCAAGCATCATGCCTCTGGACGATGTCTCCAGGCAACTGCGACAAGTCAGATGACTGTTGCGTCACCTTGAGTAATGGCGATAAGATTCCAGTTGTTAACGCTGCCATGGGGAGGGCCCCGAAGTTCTTAGTAGAGAACATGCCCGTCGTGGAAGGTCGTCTCGGGGACCATAAGATATCGGTATTAAGAGATACCGGATGTAATACCGTTGTAGTTCGCGAGGAGCTGATTCCTCAAGAGAACCTAACTGGCAAGTCGAATCCAGTGTTTCTGTTGGATCGAACGGTTCGGTATTTACCTGAGGCAGAGATCTTTGTGCAAACGCCCTACTACACAGGGAAGGTGTTGGCAAAGTGCGTCAGCAATCCGCTATATGACCTGGTGCTGGGAAATATACCGGGAATACGAGATGCTAATGACCCGAACCCAGCTTGGGTAAAAGTAGATGAGTTGGCGGGTCAGAGATTGAATGATGAGGTAGAGGTGAATCGGCGTACTGGTAAGGAGGCAGATGCCAGCGAAAATACCAATTCGAGTGACAACAAAAGGGACTTGTCACATCAGGTGGAACCAGCAGAGGTCGCTGCAGCCCGGGAAACAGGCGTCGCTCGAAATGAAGCGAAGGGTGAGACGCCTCTGAGTGTACCTCAAGTGGCGATAATCAATACCACAGCGGAGGAACTCGCTAGAGAACAGAGAGCAGATGGAACTCTAACTCGGTGCTTCGACGAGATTGGAACGATCACAAGAAAGCACAAGTGCAGGTCCAAGTTCCAGTTCTTCATGAAGAACAATCTTCTGTACAGGGCGGCGGAATACTCTTCTGGGCGAAAGACAGAACAGCTGGTGCTCCCGAAAAAGTTCAGGGCCGCCGTTGTCGCTCTCGCACATGACAGCATCATGTCAGGACACCAGGGCATGAAGAATACGCTCAACCTGGTGGCTGAAGAATTTTTTTGGCCAAGTATGCAGAGCGAGATTAAGAGGTATGTCCGATCTTGTGATATATGCCAACGTACAATACCCAAAGGCAAGGTTGGTAGGGCACCTCTAGGAAGAATGCCAACTATCGAGACACCTTTCCAGAGAGTGGCGATAGACTTAATTGGCCCCATCGCTCCGAGGGCAAGCTCAGGGAACAGATACATCCTGACAATGGTAGATATGGCTACGCGGTATCCGGATGCAGTAGCGATGAAGAGCATCGGGGCGCAGGAAGTAGCCGAAGCTCTGGTGGAGATGTTCACAAGATATGGAGTGCCAACAGAAATTCTTAGCGATCGCGGATCGTGCTTTACATCAGAACTAATGAAAGAGGTCAGCCGACTTCTATCAATGAAACATCTCATGACCACTCCCTATCACCCTATGGGGAACGGGCTAGTAGAGAGATTTAACGGCACAATCAAGCAGATGTTAAAGCGGATGTGCCAGGAAAGGCCTCGTGACTGGGACAGATACCTACCAGCCCTCCTGTTCGCGTACAGAGAAGTACCACAGTCGAGTCTGAAGTTCTCCCCTTTTGAACTACTCTACGGAAGAAGAGTGAGAGGTCCTCTGGCCATCCTGAAAGAGGTCTGGTCGAACGAAACCCTCAAGGAAGAAGTGAAGACATCGTACGGGTACATGTTGGAGTTGAGAGAGAAGCTAGAAGAGACGTGCAAGCTAGCGCACAGTTGCTTGGAGGAAGCAAGAGCAAAGTACAAGGGGTACTACGACAGAAAGAGTTCCAACCGGAAGTTGAAGCAAGGTGACTTGGCGTTGATCCTTCTCCCTACAGATAAAAACAAGATGATAATGCAGTGGAAAGGACCATTCCTGGTGTTGACAAGAAGGAATGAAGTTGACTACGAGTTAGACATGGGAGGTAGGACGAAGACTTTTCACATCAACATGTTAAAGAAGTACGAAGAGAGGGAAGGAAGTCGACAGGAGCAGGCACTTTGCAATGCTGCAGCAAGCACTCACGAAATGGACGACTCCAGACATGACACTGAAGAAGACGGTCATATTCCAATGCTGAGTTTGACAAAGCAGCAAGGGTGGCAGGATGTCGTCATAAACGGGAAGTTAGAAAGAGACAAGTCTTGCGGGGCACGCGAGTTAATAAAGGACTTCAGCGATATCTTTTCTGATCTTCCTGGTAGGACAAACCTCATGACATGTGACCTTCAGCTCACCACTAAACACCCGATACAAGTTAGGCAGTATCCTCTACCTTTGGCTGTTCAAGATGTAGTCGAGAAGGAAATCACAGAGATGCTCAAGTTGGATGTAATAGAGAGGTGTACGTCATCGTACAATGCCCCAGTGGTCATTGTGAAGAAGAAAGACGGGTCGAACAGATTTTGTATCGATTACAGACGGCTGAATGACGTCATACATCCTGACGCAGAGCCAATACCAAGAATCGACATGACGTTGGTCAAGGCAGGACAAAAGCGTTTCTTCTCAAAACTTGACGTAGCCAAAGGCTACTGGCAGATTCCGATGGATGAACACGCTAAGGAGAAGACGGCTTTTTCGTCGACGAGCGGGCATTATCAGTTCAAGTTTATGCCGTTCGGTCTGAAGACCGCCTCTGCTACGTTCACAAAGCTGATGCGTAAGCTGCTAGATGGGGTGCGAGACGCGCATCACTACATCGATGATATCCTAGTTGCCACGAGTTCATGGGAGGACCATATAGAGACGCTCAGGACGATTTTTGAACGTCTACGAGCAGCGAACATCACAGTAAAACCGAAGAAATGTCAGATAGGGTTCGAAGAAATTAGTTTCCTTGGACATGAAATTGGAATGGGTAATATAGCTCCGGATGCACAAATCATCGAAAGGATCCGAGATGCACCACGACCGCAAACGAAACGCCAAGTTCGTTCGTTTCTCGGACTAACAGGATTCTACAGGCAGTTTGTGCCGAACTACGCAGAAGTTGCAGCGCCGTTGGTAGACCTGACTAGAAAGGGAGCACCTAATGGTGTAGAGTGGGGCCCGAGGCAAGAGGAGGCTTTCACAGAGCTAAAAAGACGGTTGGACCAGCCACCGATTCTGCTGTCACCAAATCCTGAGAAGGAATTTGTGTTACGCACTGATGCGTCAGAAGCAAGTTTGGGGGCGGTGTTACTGCAGGAGAAGGAAGGGATGCTGCACCCAGTAGCATATGCCAGTCGGAAACTGACTAGCTCCGAAAAGAACTTCGCCACCGTGGAAAAGGAATGTCTAGCGCTGGTTTGGGCAGTTGGCCGGTTTAAGCTCTTTTTGTACGGTAGGACATTTCGCGTCCAGACTGACCATCAGCCGCTGGAATTCCTCAACAAGGCAAGACTCACGAATAGTCGGGTAATGAGATGGAGCATGGCGTTGCAAGATCACAGTTTCAACGTAGAGTATATCAAAGGTAGGGATAACGTGGGCGCAGACTTTTTAAGCCGGCTCTAGTGTGCCTTTCAAGAGGGAGATGGATGGTTCACTGACCGGAGCTGATTGAGAGGTGCGTGCCACAAATCCGTACATACGTCAGCGGTATCGAGGAACCACTGTCAGTATCGAACTTAGGTTCAAACAGGTCCCAACCTTGGTAGCTGGTCAGTGTTGTAGGTTCTTATAAGTTCGTTTTTTTTGTTTTTTGTGGGTGTTTTATGGTTGTAACTTGTACGCTTATCGGATAATTTTTTTTTCTGAAGAAGAATAAGTTTGACATACGACGTGGTGTTTTAGAGTATGATTGAAGTACGAATCAGAGATTCTTCGTTTGTAAATCTTTTGTTTTTCGGTAAAAGTGTGAAATTGTGTGACATTTCGGCAACGGTTGGGTGTTGGCGTGATCGTTGGTGGGGTGTGTTGTGAAAGTGTCGTGACAAGAGCTCGTCTTTCTCGGTTGTGGTCAGCGATGTTGTGATGGTACCCAGAAGGGAAGAAATGGACAAGATAGAAGTTTGTTACAAACTTCTCGTGTTTGTGGGGTGATGTCATAATTTGGGAAAAGAAAAGGAAGAAAGAGAAGTGAAGAAAAAGAAGAGCGGTATCGCGGGTGCGACAGGCATTCGAAGCTGAACCAAGAGCCGCGACGGTTGGCTGCTCGAACGGTGCGCTACCCGGCTCCGTCCCGGCGTCAGTGTGGTCAACGTAACCGGCTGCGTCCCGGCTTCAGCGCGCTGAAAATCAACGTACCTGGCCCCGTCCAGGTGGCAGGGAAGCTGAACATCAACGTGACCGGCTTCGTCCCGGCTTCAGCACGGTGACCATCAGCGCAACCGGCTCCGTCCCGGGATCAAGGCACCCGGACCCGAGATAACCAACCCCCTCCCGACATCGCGGCACGCACTACTTCACCAACGATCAAGGGGCGAACATTCAAGGGCACCAGCGACCCGAGCTACGACCCCAGGGGTGACTATACTGCCTACCGAACGTGCTTGAACGGTCGAATGGTTTCTTTTTCTTCTGCCTTTCTAACGTTGCTTCTTTTTTAATATTTACTTCCTGACTTGAATATATTTTTTTCTACTCATGCATTTGTCTCAGTCTCCCGATCCTTCCTCTCACCATTCCGGACGAACCTGACAGCGGTTTTCACTGCGTATTTATATGGCTCAGCGGACATTAGATGGTAAAATAACCATCAGAATTATAAGACCAATTAACTAAACCTAGTTGATGAACTTTTTAATTGCTTTTATTAGGATATATGTTTATATAACAAACTTTGAGGCAGTCATATGCCAAGACTGTTCCATTTCGTAGAATTCGCGTAACCAGCCCGTGTTTCGAGATATCTGCCCCTGAATACTCAAATTAATCTGACTTCTTTTCCACTCAATCCGGCGAACCCGCGAAAGCGGGAACGAACGAGAACTTTTGGAGTCCATCAAGGTGCGGCACTGCCCTAGAAACATCGGTACCCCCTCCCTAGCCCTATCCGATGCCGACCTTACCTTTATTGGGCCGTAACTTCAGCCTTGACCTCCATCTACCTCCTACAACAGCTCGTTGGGATCCTTCCGTTCCCCCCTTTTTCTATCAGTGCTATTTTGGTTCCTTCCTTCTTTCCCTGATAACGCTCCCCTCTTCCCCCTGCCTCGGGAGAAAACGAAACCGGGGCCCGTTGGTGTCGTCAGAGTAATCATTAAACATTTGGTACCAGCTTTTTTTCTCTTTTAAAAAAACTTCTTGTCCGTCCTTATCTTTTATGTTCTTTCATTTATTTATATTACCCTCACCAGCACACTCCCCGTTCCAAGTATAGCCGAACTTTGCTCCATTAGCCGGATTAAAGGGCAAACTTTGGGGACAAATATCGCGGAGCATGGGCTAGTTACGCGAATTCTGCAAAATGGAACAGTCTTGGCATGCGACAACCTCCAAGTTTTGGAATAAAAACATATATCCTAATTGCAGTATTTAAAAAGGTTAAATACCGAATTTTAGTTAATTAGTATGATAATAGTGATGGTTATATTCCCATTTAATATTCGCCGAGCCGTAGAAACACGCAGTAAAAACCGCATTCAAAACACTTTCCCCCTTTGTTTAACAATTTGATGCAGCCAAGAAACAAACATCCCATACATACAGTAATACCTTGTTACCTCGAACACAGCTGTCTCGAAATACTGGTTAAGTCGTAAAATTTCCTTGTCATGGAATGAGCTCCCATAGGCACAATGCATTTTGTCCTTGCTTATCTCGAAAGGTTTTCAGGACGGACTTCGGATATCTCGAAATCTCGCCAGCGAAAATCGCAAAAAAAACCACAATAAACAACAAAAAAAACTGCCGCAAACAAAAATGTGCGCGGCGCGAAAAGAAAACGTAAAGAAACGCGCATGCGCAAGAAAAAAAGAAAAATGAACGCAGAAGCGCAAGAAAACAAAACAAAAAAAGATAACCGTGGGTGCGGCGGTGTACGGAGACGCGGAGAGATGTGCGACTCAAAAACGTTTGTTGTCTTTTACTTTTGTTTATTTTTTTATTGTTTTGTTTTTACGACTTTCATTTGGACAAGCTAATCGCAAGCCGGGATGCCTGGCGTTCGGTGCCCCCTTTCCCTCGAGCGTTTCGTTCCGCTCTGTGTCTTTCGTTTTCTCTTTGCTCCTGGGTTCTTCCGTTTCCCTTCCCGGTCCAATTGTCGTCAGTCTCGTGTGTCCCAGAGGTGTCTCGTTCATTTCGAGTGTTGCTGCTCTTTGCTGCTTGTCCGCCATTTTTTGCGTGTGTTTCGATCGTCTCGCGGCGCCATACAACTTACAAGCAAGTGTGAAGTGTTCAATTCGGTCATCGGTTGTGAATTCTCTGATGTTGTTGGCGCGTGACTCGATTGACCGTGAAGATGGCGCAGCCCAAACAGTGCAAATCACTGACGCTTGAGAGGAAAGTTGCTCTCATCAAAGAAGATGATGTTGCCGTGATTTTTAGAAGTTTTATTTATAACATCGCGCGATCAGAGGTAAAAAATTCCGGTACTTTGCTTATCTCGAAATTTCGCTTATCTCGAATTTTTTCACGGTTTTTATGACTTCGAGTTAACGAGGTATTACTGTACCTGTGACTGATGATATTGTCACGAATAACAAGGTGACGAAATAAAAAATGGTTGAGAAAACTGAAACCTTTAATGGGGCGAACTAGTGCTCAAAACAAAAAGTGAACAGAAGATAACAACAGAGCGTCGCGGACGTCGAAGTCGGCGTAACAGCTAGATCGAACACTGGGGCAGAGACTGACCTCGAACATGAAAGAGTTCTTGAATTTACCAGAACAATAAATTGAAAGAATAAATAAAAACGCGTCGCTCACACACTCTAAGAAAAAATTAAAAAACAAAGGAAACAACGCGTCATTTTCTTTCCTCCTACTGACGCGCCCCCAAGCGGACACGAGAAGAAGGAAGAAACGAGACGTTTTTTCTCCTTCTCCAGGCAGGCGGAGAAAGTTTCCACCTCCCGCCTCGTCTACTTTCGGTTTCGTTTTTCGAGCACGTCGCACACGTTGTCAAATAAAATTTGTTGAGTTGATTGAACTTCAGCGGCCGCGAATGACGCCTGAAATTCCGTCTCCCAGTCCAAACGTCGGTTGCACTGAACTTGTCGGTTGCATTGACGTTTTTACCACTAATTTAATGAAGCGAGGAAACGAAGCGGTTTGAATCAACGAAGTTCCGGAGCAATGTCACAGTCAGCAGCGCTACGTACACTGGGCTAAGATGGCTGACTCGGATTGCAGAACGACGGGTCGGCGTTAACGAGGTTATGGAAACCGCGGAAACTGCGTCGATACACTCTTAAAAAAAGCTAGTAGTATTTACTAGGTAAGAGCTAGTAACCGCCTGTCACATATGTTACTAGATACCTAGTAGCCTGAAGTAGTAACGGTCAAGCTAGTAACGGTTACTAGGTCACGAAGCTAGTAACAGCTACTAGCCTCAAAGTAGAATCCACCTATTTTACTACCTCCAGCTAGTAACTAGCGCTACCTCCCGACGGAAGACAGGAAACGCAACTAGTCACGTGATTTCCGGTGGAAAAAAAGAAGGTGTGCGGTTATGCCACTTACCACCAGGTGGCGGGCGCAACAAAAAATTTAAACTGGAAATGAGTAATCCAGGGGGCGCTAGTCACCGTCCAATTGAACGTACACTAAAAAGAAGCCGATTATTTGGTTTATTGGATGCGGAGCATCTCTTGCTCGGGTTTATGTCCCGCGGCGTCGTAGTTTTCGTAGAGCGTGTTTCCCCCTGCGCCAAACCCTCTGCGACAAAAAAGCCGCCACCGCAGAGTTCCGGGTATCGTAGCGGGATGCGGAGAGCGCTGCTGGACGGTGAAAACGAGTTACGAAAACTCCCTATTGTCGCCGATGTGACCGTGTGTTCGCGTATCAGTGGTGTAACAGCAAGATGAGATGACGTAAACTGTCGGGCATTGATGCCGCTGGTCTGGCCGTGATCGGATGGGGCGGGGTGTTGCAGGTTTTCATTTTGCTTTACATTGAAAGTTCACTGACTCCTCCCAAAATTTTGTTTTTATTTTTTGCCAGTTAATTCCTAACTTTGTCAGAAGACTACCCAATCATTATTTTGCTGCAGCGTCATGTATATTTTTATTAAAGTAAAAAACAAAAAGAACGCTACTGCTGGAAAACGAAATAGACATAGGACTGGAGAGGAAGAAGAAATAGAAAAGGGAGAGCGCTGCCGGAAGTCACGTGACTGAGCAACTTATTTTTCTATCAACGTATCGCAACTTTTTAGAAGGCACAAAAAATGGGTATCATATTTCTTTTACTATTTTTTAAATTGTGTGCGTCTTCAATGACCCAGGTCGTTGATTATATTTGGCGGTTGTGTCTAAACCATAGAAAATGGCACGTGACCAAAGAGAGGAGAGTGAGGGTGACTCAAACCGGCCACTTCTCAAATGGCGGTTTTCGGGCGAGAAAAAATAATTTCGATCCGGAATTTGTGTTTTAGGTAGTTGGGCTCTCATGTGTTATGTACAAATAAAAATATTGGCTATCATAAATACCCTCTCAGTGTCCCTTTGAAGAGTTTAAGGCCGCTTGAGGTATTACGGTGCAATCGATCGGCCTGCGGATAGTCATGTTGGAAATCTGGTCTGAACCAGTTCCCATCGTATAGTGGCCAATCTGACTCTCGTCTTCGTTATCCAGTTATCCTCTTCCCGAGAGCGATTGCGTTCTTGGGAAGGACTGAACAGTCTTGAAGTATTATGTAAAGTACTTATATTTATAGTTTGGAATTTCAGCATTAATGGAGGATGCTAAAATCGCCAAAAAAAGCTATCCTTTATTTTGCAATTTAAATATACTACGGTTCCCAGAGGAACTGCCCTGCAAGGGGCGCGCTGGGATGAGCTCTAGAAGTTTTCGTGCTCACCACGGCGTAGCTCCATACAGATAACACCTGCCGCAAGTCGCGTCTTTGACTGCATTCATGTTGATCGAAATGCAATATCTCTGTCCGTGAAGATTAATTCAAGACGACAGTTGCAGCCTTACGCGAACAGCACACATGAGAAACAAATACTAGGATAGAAAAGCTGGGTACGACGAGCTGTCCGTGGAAGCATACACATTTCTTGGAACCGCGGTGGAGCGGCTTGTTTGTTTTTCTGGCTTTGAAATAAATACGGCATGATCGTCTACTTTATTTTTTTGAGCGCAGCTCTTAAGGCACGACCACATTGGCGTCGCGGAGGCTTGCGGCGCGACGGTCGGCGCCGCGGGCTGCCGACCAAAACCAGTTTTCGCCTTCAGCGGCGCGACGTCCAGCGCCGCTGAGCCAACCGGTCCTTGCGCGGTTCAGAGCTCGCCGCCGGTCGCCGCAGAAGAGAGAAGCCAATGGGAAGTGGCGTAGATAGTGACGTCGCGATGCCATGGCAACGCTCAAACCGGTCCTCCGCGCGTCTTTCACGTTCCCAAGGAACGTAGCGTTGTTTCGTTTCGTCGGTTATCCCTATTTCGCCTGCTGTCTTCCCCAATTGAGCAGTTCCTCGAAACTGTGAAACTGTTTCCCTTTTTATATGACAAGACGCAGCCAGACTACCTAGATAAGGACGCTTAGAGCAACCGGTGGGAAATTATAGGAGAGGAATTAGGAATTACAAGTGAGTTTCTCCGTGGCACTTGATGCATGTCGTCTGTGTTGTGACGATTTTCGTGTTGACTTGGTGACACTTTCGAAAGTAGCCTTCATCTCTGGCGCGCCGTTGGGGCCGCGAAGCACTGACCTTTCCTTCGGTGTTTCGATAAAACGAACCCGGCGGGACCCAAAACCTGCGCCTCCTTCTTTACAGAGCGCGCGGACGTCGCAGGATGAACGAGCAGGTTAGGATAATCACATTCACGCTGATTACCAGGCCATCATGGACACTTACAATGTAGGCAGCGAGTGTGGTTTCGATGTAGATTTATGCGAAAGATATATGCGAAAGAACAAAAAAAAAGTGAAAGCCGTTTACAACTCCCTGTAACGCCGAATTAGAGCGCAGCTCTTGAGGAGGAGGAGGGGAGGGTACGGGGGGGGGGCAAGTGACCTCGGGGGAAGGGGGGAAGGGGGTCACATGGCCTCAGGGGGGTCACTTGACGTCACTGATGACGTCATCAATGATGATGACGATGACGATGCGGATGCCGATGACGTCACCAGTGACGTCACTGATGACGTCATCAGTGATGATGACGATGCCGATGCGGATGCCGATGACGTCATCAGTGACGTCACTGATGACGTCATCGGCATCCGCATCGTCATCGTCATCACGTGACCTCGGGAGGGTCACGTGACCGGGGGTCACGTGACCTGGGGTCACGTGACCGGGGGTCACGTGACCTGGGGACCACGTGACCTGGGGGTCACGTGACCTCGGGGGGGGGTCACGTGACCCTGGGGGTCACGTGACCTCGGGCGGTACGCCGACGGCGACGCCGACGCCGACGCCGCTCAAGCCCGAAACGGGCGCCTAAGAGCT
Source organism: Ixodes ricinus (assembly GCA_037355805.1). Lineage (NCBI taxonomy): Eukaryota > Metazoa > Arthropoda > Arachnida > Ixodida > Ixodidae > Ixodes > Ixodes ricinus. The sequence continues at coordinate 17,584 of JAZHYW010015483.1, forward strand.
GCGCTCTAAAATGCAACGGGAGGCGCGCGCGCGATCGCGAGAGCCAGTGTTGTCACGTGACGCCTACGAAACGGAGGCCAATGTGGACTCCTCGCGTTGGGACGAGGACGGCGTCGCCGTTCACGCCAGTGTGGTCAGGCCTTTAGGCGCCCGTTTCCAACTTGAGCGGCGACGGCGTCGCCGCCGCCGCCGGCGTAACCGTAACGTGTCAGCGTACCGCGCGGTGCATCATGGGAAACGTCCCATAATGCACCGTGGTGACGCGCGCATAGTGTTATGGGACGTTTCCATAATGCACCGCGCTGGAGGGAGGAGTGGAGGGGGAAAGAAGAGGGAGAATGAGGAGGAGAGATGGGGAGAGAAGGAGGGGAGGAGGAGGGAAGAGGGGGAGGAGGCGAGGAGCAGGAGATGAGGAGGGAAAAGAAGAGGGAGAATGAGGAGGAGAGATGGGGAGAAAGAAGGAGGGAGGAGGAGGGAAGAGGGGGAGGAGGCGAGGAGCAGGAGATGAGGAGGGAAAGGAGAGACATACCGTCCCCTCCGTCCCCTTCCCCTCCTCCTCATCAGGAACTGCGCTCTAATTCGTCGTTACAGGGAGTTGCAAACGTCTTTCATTTTTTTACTATGTGATTCCTCCTCCAAGGCGTTCAAAATACTTTCAAAAGTATGACATTACTGAAAAAAAATCAACATGCTGGGAATGTTTTTTTTACAAAACGCGTGCCTTCAAAACAGGACGTATAAAATGCGGAACAGCAGAGCTCCTGAAGCAGTAACTGGGTAAAGGTGCCAATGTAGTGAAAAAAAAAGAAAAAGAAAAGTGTGCTGTTGTAGTGGTGTTTATATGTGCCGTTTATGTGTATCAGCTCATGTTCAGGTGATGTTAGTGGTACGCATAGTGTATCTAGATGAGTGATAACCAAGACCATAAACCTGCCCTAAGCGCAATGGTGACGCGAGCAAATAAAACTATTTTTGTAGCACACGAATAGACCGATCTCACCAGGAGTTGTGCGACGCCACCGCTACCGCGGTGCATTCTGGTACCGGTAATTCTCCCCAGTTTTCTGGCCGCGTCGGAGCGCGTTGCAGCCCGGAATTTGGGAATTGTCGGGCTAGCACAAGTGTTTTATTAGGGCGTTTACTCGCGGTTTTTAAAGGGTGGCTTCGCCCGTTCTGTGGCAAGGTGCTACAATAACAGCACCAGGCAAACAGGCATCCGATGTTATGCCTCCCCGAAAGAAAGCAGCCCCGGAAAGAGTGTCCAAAACAGGTAAAGAGAGCTGGAGAAGGGCGGCAGAAAAAAAACATTTTTCAACTTGTTTAGCAATTTGCTTCATAATTTATATTCACCCCATTGCACGCTAACTAAAGAGTGTAAGATTAGAGGGCACGAGACATATTAGGATGTGCCGAAGTCTTCCGTACGTTGAAATCTTCTGAGCACTCACTTTGTAGCGATACATCTGTTAGTCTATTTCAATCGGGACCTGACACTGCCTTGCGGCGGCCGTTTTTAATACAATTTTTGCTGAATGTATTTTGGTGGTTACAACTGTTATTGCGACGACATGTTTCAAGCACAACTGTGCTTCAAAAGATCAGGACAATAAAAAAAGAAGGAGAAGCAATACTCGGTATGTATATCTTGAAATAAAACTACTTTTTGAAATCAGCTCAATTGTTGTTTCTAACAAAATGTGAAAACACCGCACAATACAATTTATAAATACAACACTTAGAGCCGAAAAGGTAGCAAACGAACCTGACCCACCTAGTGGTGGGCTATTATGCTTCAACATGATTTTGGCTGGCCTTAGTGATCCATTCTGTATTTAACACCAATCGAGACAGCAGAAAAAATCATTCACCGTCGGGAAACTCCTACCGTTCGGACCTTGACCAAACAAAATAATACTGAATAGAAACTGTACACAAAAGCTCATCTCTACCCAAACTTTTCAGGTATCTCGCTTGGTTGGTTCATTTTGACAAACGCGAGTGGTTGGTTCATTTGACAAACGTCAGAATAAAACGAGTTTTAAAAAACTATCGCTCCCCGAGAACGTATATTTAGCTCGTCTTACTTCATTGTGGATTAAACGTTATGCCCAAGCCTGAGCACTACAAAGCTGAGTACTCCACCGACACATTTGACGCTGTTCCGCGGTACTATACCGAACCGACGGTCGCTCGAATTTTGTGCTTTTTTACACTGAAGTAGATGTTCACTTGTTTCCAAGTTCATTGAGACGTCGGAGCAGCCGGAGTGCTCGAGAGAGTAGTGACGTCGTTGTTTGTGCTGCGGTCGCAGCGGGACCACCGCGTGAACGCAGTGGGTTCACGCGCTTCACGGAGACGGAGAAGCAGACGACATGGCGATTCTAAAACGTGACTCCACGTCAGTTCATGCAATGACGATCCGGGTCATAATTTCGATATTTTTGTTAAAAATATATATGAAAGCCATGTTCTTGGGAGGAACATTCAGCTATATATCAACGCCGTAACAATTTTTTTTTCGCGGAGATATAAAATAGGGAAGTTTGAGGCGTGGAAATTGAGATTTCACAATGCTATTTTGAGCAGTCGTCTGTTCCTCATCAAATCTTTCACGTCACCATAATTTTTTAATACCTTTTACAAAAAGATGTACTACACATACAAAACAAATCAAAACTATCAATAAATATTTCTATCAAAAATAAAAATCAATCATGGCATAAAAACGCGTTTTAAAGACATATTCACAATTTTTTCGCAAATAAACCATACTTGATACTACTTCACAAAACATATTAAATATTCTTTTTTACGAATATATAAAGATAATATGCCCACCCTTCATTATCTTTTTGTTATTAGCGTGGAAATGCGGCTGATTTCTCAAAATGTAAAAGATTGGGTGTCGATATTAAAAAAAAAAAAATCTATCTTTCATTTTCTTTAAACCCCCTTGCCACTTTGCAGTGACTTGAGCTAACCTGTGATGGCAAAAGATTGAGTAACGTATGACCTCCGAACGGGAGATGCTCGCGACATACCTTCACTCGGAGGAGGAGACGATTCGTCATAGCGGCTTTGCCGCACTGCACCAAACATTTTGAGCGTTAGTTATGGCATGAATTTCATATTAAAAAGTGGTTAGTATTAGTGACGCGAAAAGCGGACTTAGAGCTGCAATACCATTAATTAGCTTACAATTCACAGAAACAAACCGGCCCCACTATGCAAATTCGCTAACTATGCATACATAAGCTTAGAACTCTCAGTTGCGCGAGTGGCCATGTACAGCATCCGGCCTCTCGGCATCCCAGGCAGCACGTCGTATCGGGCCAACATTGGATTTGATGTGGCAAAGCACGGGCCAACAATGGACCCAAATGAGTCTATAGTGTTTTCCAATATTGGAATCACATTGACAATACCGACGAATAAAGCCAATGGTTTTTCCAATATTGGTAATACGTTGAATAGGGCTGGTCAATGCATTGGACTGTCAAAGTCCAATAGCTTTCCAATACGGAAATACGCCGCAGCATAAGCCGTTGCAATATTGGACTGTCGGAGCCACTGGCTTTCTGATATTGGCTGTACGCCGCATAAGCCGTCCAATATTGGACTGTCAGCCAATAGCTTTCCAATATTGGATACCGCCGGGCATAACCTGTACAATATTGGACTGTCAGAGCCAATGGCTTGGTTACTGTATTTACGCTGGCTTATGCTGGTGAATATTAACACGTCAGCCAAGCGTTTTCCAATATTTGTGATGTCATGGCATAGGCTGGTCAATATTGCAACTGCCTCTAGCCACCGGCTTATCGATATTTGTGTCGCGTAAAACTATAAGCCCGCGACCTTTTTTTTTTTTTTTTGCATTGCAGAGGTAGGAAAGCGGAAAAGAGTCGATTCACGCGCTCGCTGGAGCGAGAATTTTATTTAGCCAACTTCATGGGGCGTACTTCGCCGGTACTTTCTAACCGCGACTCGGGCAAACACGTCCTTAGCTGCCTATAGGACTATTGCAGCTTGTCATGCCGGCTGCTCTTCTTTCGCATTGCCTTACTCTCGGCGTTGAAAACTTAATTCTGTTTTTTAGATTTACCATTTTTGTATTTTTTCTAGTGTATTTTGTGTGTGTGTAGGCGCATTACCTAGCGTTTAACGTCTTCTACTTTGTCCGTGCCCCTGCCATGTTTGTGCACTTCTTTCTGCGTGCGTCATTTCATTTTATATTTAATGCTCTGTGCATGATTTGTCATTGACGACGCGGGTGTCAATACAAACATAAAGCCGCCGCTTACGCCGCCAACCGAAGTGACTTCTACTCTCAGTTTTACGAGAGTCTATGCGAGCCAGAAAGTCGTCATCATTGGGCCTCGAACGAAGTCTCGAGAGAGGGCTGTCTCGACCGCCAGCGCACATGTCATCAGTGTAGGCAGAACAACGACGCAGCAATCGCGATGCGAGAGCATACTGCGCTCCATCTGGCCGGCCGCGCCTCAGTCTCTGCGGAAATGTTAGCGAGGGGTTCTCCCTGATTCTGCTCCCACTAGCTTACTGAAGTTGGAAGACGCTACTTCTGTCGTCGCGAATCCTTTGCCCTTCGAACGGTTGGGCGAAGCCGTTGCGCCTGGCGTATCCCACGCAACATCTTTCCGATATTGTTCGTGCAGCATCGCAACCGATTCATCGTGTTGAAAGTTGTCAACGATGTGCTGTCCGTGGTGTCTTTTATGTGTAACCTCTTCGTAAAAAAAAGTTTTGAAGTTTAAAAACGCGAACTTAACAGTGTACAAATACTTTTAATTCATTGATAAAAGTAATATATATATATATATATAAATATTTAGTTATTTGTGGACATCGGGCAAAAATAGTCGCGCTTAGTTCTTCATTCTAAATGAACGTGAGTTATACGACGTAAAACATCGTTCAAATCTTGCCCCGTTTAGAATCACTTTTGGGCGGACAGCTATTTAGAAATTCAAAATCTGGCCTCAGAGAGCTGTCCTGTTCAATCGGTATTGGCAGCAGTAGACGCTATACGTGTAGCCATATTCTGTCTCCGGTTAGTCACGGACTACAGTCTCGAAGCTAGTGATAAGGCAGAGCACGGAACCTGACTAAAATACTCGGAGGCCACGCATACACATCCACTGCACTATCAACCTTGGGTACAAGTGACTAATCCTCTGGTTGTCCATTGGTTGAGATGGCCAAGATTACCTTGTAAGCGCACTCGTTCTGGCCTGCTTTTCCTCATTCTCTCCTCATTTTCTCCTCTCCTCTAAGCTGAAGACGTTCTAGACGGTAGGACTCGACGGACCAATGAGGTGACACTTTTTATCGCTTGAATCCGCTCTTTGTGCGCGGGTAACGGCAGAAGGGTGATCACGTGGTTTGATGGATGACGCATTAGCCGTTTACAAACCCGGAACCCCGAATGCCTGCGAAGCCGAAGACCGGACCTAGCTTCGCGGGTGATACGGCCTGCGGGCCTGCTGTGGATTTCGCTTCTGGCGGTAAATGTGGTAAATCTAGTTCTAGAGTTCCGATCTTCAGCAGCGCAATTCGTCTTAGTGCCAAGTGCGATCTTCAACATGCGGATTGCCAAGACCATGGATATTCTTTCGGCAGCGCCTACACACCGGTGATCTTGCTTGTTGTGGGCACATGTGACCGCTAGCTTCGACGGACCGAAGACACAACTGACCGCCTTCTCTTCCATGTGAGTGACAAGGAGAAGTTCTCCTGACCATTGGGGATAGGTATTCTTGCTACGCAATGTACGTTTTGTCCCTATCCGATGAGTTTGAACCGTGTCGAACTCTGTGCCAGGAATCTCTCGACGAGTTCAATGCGTAATCCACAGCGATCGGCCCGGAATGTCCTGTACAACGCTATTTGTAATTTTTTTTAGTTTATTTTAATAGACCGTGAGAGACGTTTTGATTGGTTATTTTTGTGTTCCGACGTCATTTTTATTTATTTATTTTGTTAAAATATGGCTAGTCTTCTTAGCGGTAGATATGTAGCTGTAGTAAAGTCCTCCTGGTATTTCCGCCGAATACCACAGCGTTGAGTAGTCCTTATTTGCTGGGTTTGGGTTGTTGGGTGCGAGTGGGTGTTAGTTATGTCACCGCGCTCTGCGAGGTAATTGCCAGTAATTGTCTCTACACGACAAGCTATTTTATCTGCGCGATTTATTTTAAACTCTTGATTGATTCAAGCATCAAGCTCTATTCAACAGTCATGTTGTTACGTGTACCGGGGTATTTATTGAATTGTTAATTTAGTAGTGCATTTGACACTGGTGAGCTGAAGAGGGAGGCCAGCGGTTGCATTTATAAATTGTAAATATTATAGATGCAATATGGGTACAACAATAACTACATATTCCGTTCCGCAAATATCGTAAATCTTAAAAAACGTTTTTTTTTTCAGATTAACGCAGAAATATTGGTGTGAACTTAAATGACGAGATTATAATTCTTAAGACTTCTTAAAGCTAGATGAAAGGTTGAGGGACGCCATGATGTTGCACTGAGTAGAGTTAAGCAATTTCTGAAATAACCTTCGTACTATTTGATTAATTTTTTAAACCACTATCAATATTTTAATCTAGATCGATCAAGCTCTGAGTAAGGACAAGTCGGACGAACAAAACAATAGTAAACGCCTGGGCTGTCTTTCTAGAAACAGCGTCTCAGCTGAGACGGGGAAAAGAAAGCACTGTCAAAGCCAGCGTACGAGCTGAACGGGACTCAAACGTCCACTCATGACGCTCACGCCTCCCATTCTTTACAGTGCTTTCCTTCACCCAGTCTAAGCTGAGACACTGATTCCACCTGCGCATCTATTTATTTTAGAAGGCAGTACTAAGTTTTTTAACGTACAAAATAACGAAAAATAATTCGCTGGAAAAGAAAGTTTATAATATGGAAAAGTAAACACAAAAAGTCGGTAGGCCTTTCCGAGATTTTATACTTGCAGAGCAACCGAGCCGATTAATCGAATGGTTAATTAAAATGCGGCGATTAATAATGAAGCTATGTTTTATTTTGATTTTCATTATTGACAAGCGTAAGAGAGAACTGAGAGCCTCTGAAACCCTTCACCTGAATCCGAACCACCGCTTCTGTCTCTTTCAGAATCCTGTGGCCAGGCCCCTGCGTGGAATCCCTTTGCCCAGCCCTTTGCCCAGCTCTTCACGCCAGCCCTCTGCCCTGTCCATCTACCGAGGGTGCCGCCGAGTGTGCACAATTTTTTTTAATCTTTTATTTGATTTAAATAAATTATGAACTATCAAACGTTATGAACAATTCATTTGCATGCTTTATTGATTTCTAAAGTGTCCAAATGTGGTAAAATTGCTGCATTTATTAGATTTTAGTATCAGAAAGAAAACTGTGCTTGAGGAAAAAGGGCAAGGAACTTGCTTGGTTCTCTGCACTCTTTTGTGACACTGGTTAGAACACTGACTGAAAAATGGCATCCAATAATGTCATAGACAATGGATGCAAAAAATAGCCAGTGTATTAAACTGGATGCCAATATGGGAATAGCCAATATTGGAAGAGCCAGTGTGTAAGGCGCTGGATGCCAATGTTGGTTCAGCCAACGGTGAAACCTCTATGCCAATATTGGATCAAAAGCGCAAACCACGTTGGTCCAACGTGGGCTAGAACGTTGGCAAACCAGTGGTCCAACATTGGCACCAATGTTGGACCACCATTGGATCGGGTGGCGTTTTCGAAAATGCCAACGTCAGACCAATATTGGAACCATTTTTTGCCAACATTGGTCCAACGGGGGTCCAACAGTGGTGTGCTGCCTGGGATATGATGACATCCAAAGATGAGATGCCTGGATTCCTCTCACAGGTTTTACGGTGGTCCCTACTACTTGCTTCACCACACGAAACTCCCGAACCCGTTCCGCAGACAGGTAGAACATGCAGACATTGGACGCATTCAGTAGCGGCTCCCTCAGCCCCGAACGGAGTCACTCGAGTCGGAGTCCTCAAAACGCCTACTAAACGGCAAAAACAAAAAAAAAAGAAAAAAAAATTGCGGCTCTAAACTTGCTTTTACGCAATTTCCGCTTCCTTCCCTGTGTCAGACGGTCTCGAATAAACTGGAAGCAGACGATGGCGAGCACGATCGCTTTTATTTGACGCCGGTATTGAAGAACTCTAGACAAGGTCGTTGAAGGAAAAGCGAGTGACTGTACACACCAGCGCTGCTGTTCGAAGCGAACAAACGCGATCGTGCCCTTCGCTTGGCGGTGCAAAGGCAGCTTCTGTTATAAAAACCGACAAAAACGTCGTTACCACACGCAAAATATGGAGCTCGGCGAATCTACGCCGCCTGGTCCGATACTTTTATACGGCCATACGTTTGTTCTGCCCTTTACGAACTTCCTATAAAAGTTTGGCCGCGCTCGGCGATCAAGGCTTTGTCGGCCGAAGCGAGCGTCAGCCAACGTGCACCCCAATTTAGCTACGCAAACAAAACATCAATCGGGATCATGCTCTGCGTGACTGTCCAATCGGCTACCGAATTCGCGTTCATACCCTGCCTTGCTCTGCTCAGCGCGGACACGACTATCGTCGATATTCACCGAGTCTCCGTGCAATGGCGATCAAGACACGGCATCAAATGAACGTTTACTTTGTTTATTAGCATATTCAAACCAAACAAAATGCGGTCCAATGCATTTTCCGAAAAGAGCCTTACCTGGGAAAGAAATTCGAACGCGTTATTCGTCTTACCTTGAGCACTTTTCATTAACAAAAGCGAGCAAACCGCACACCCACGACAGAACTGACGCAGCTTCATCCCGCCATTTTTTTCTCTCTTTTAGCGCCGGAAATCGTTACCAGTCAGAAAATGACGTCCTCTTTAGCTCCTTTGACCCTACGTGCACCGTCTCCGGACTCGGTGCTTCGGAGCTTGACTCCGAAGCCCCGGAGTTACGTGCACCGGAAGTGACTTTTGGCCGTCCAGCGGAAGGAGTCTGTGACTCCTTGAGTCCGGGGCCGCTACTGAACGCGCCCATTTGCTACTTTTTCACGTAGCACTTCCGCAAAGTCTTTAGCGGTGACAATCGTTGAGTTGAGCGAAGATCTCAAGTTGGGGAGCGTGGTGTTCAAGAACACTACCTACTCCATCACAAGCGCTTTTTCCGTGTCCAATTGCTGAAAGGATTAATATTTTCGAAGAGTACGGCTTCCGAGACAATCCGTGCAATTTGAAGCAATTTTTTAAATGCGCCGCCGCTCCGTATGATATAAAAATTATTTCAGAAAAGACTGGGTAATGTTCATCAACATACTCTTTTATCGCCTCTGTGGCTTGAAGAGCGTGAGCTGTGTCATGTGTCGTGTACCATCGCTGACAACGGCAAAGTTTTGCGTGTCTTGCGTGGACGTAGCCACACTTGTGAAGAGAGACACGAGTTTTTTTCCAATGAAAACTCTGCACTTTGGTTTGGAGGAGAACTGTCCACTTTTCCGCAAACTCGAAGTGGAACATCACTTCCTTGCGTGGTAAGGCGGTTCTTGTGTCATGTATCAGGCTTCGTTGAAGGTCACGGATGTAAGAATGCCTCATATATTTTTCACTCTCCAGTTCCCGCAGGAAGGCGGAAGTGTCCATAACATTTTTGACGAGTTCGCCGGCGTCCCTTAATACGAAACAGATCTCTTCGTCTTTGTCGAGATGGAGCGACTGCAGCGAGATGCTCTGCGTTTTTGGGTGCTTTTCGCAACGGCGCAGGAAGCAATCGTTCTGTGGAGCGCAGCAGAGGTAGATGCGCTTGAGGTCGTCTTGAGTAAATGTCTTCTTGGGGACATTTGTTATTGCCGTTAAAAGCAACGAAAAATGGACGCAATATATGCGTGCGCACGCCTCGTACTCGCGACTTTTTTTTTTTTAACCCATTTTGGTCGTAGGGAATAAAATTTGGAGATGCCTAGTTCTGAATGGGGATAGTCCTTCCTAAACTGCTGGTAAGCTTCGTTAATAGAGCGGGTCATAAACCTTTTTACGACTTTGGACATGTCGTTGATCATGGCTTTGACGACGTCCTTTCTGTTGGGACTTTGAACAGAGCGTGTGAGGTCGTCGCGTGTGTAGTACTCAAGTGCAACCCTCACGTCTTCGGCATTCGCCTCTTTCCCCATGTAGTGATCGGGGTTTTCCATACACCACCTTTGCGCTTCAGTTTTCTTGTTGGATCAATCATGTAGGCAGTCGCTTCCGGAACCAGACGCAATATTCTTTTTCTTCGAGATGCTTGGTGACAGAATCGTGTACAATCACTTGCGTTCCTGGTGGGAACTGCATGCCTTCAGCGCTTTGCGGAACGCGTCAAACCACTCCGCGCAGTGCTCACAACTGTCTCCGAGTTCGAGAGGTTCGTGCGGTGAAGCAAGCGAAGTGGACCACCGTAAAACCTGTGAGAGGAATCTCAGGCATCTCATCAGTGGATGTCATCATATGCCGAGAGGCCGGATGTATGCATGGCCACTCGCGCTACTGAGAGTTTTAAGCTTATGTATGCATAGTTAGCGAATTTGCAGAGTGGGGTCGTTTTGTTTCTGTGAATTGTAATCTAACTAATGGCATTCCAGCTCAAAGTCCCTTTTCGCGTCACTAATACTCACCCCTTATGAAAAAAATAATTTTAATAATATGAAATACATGCCATAACTAACGCTGAAAATGTTTGGTGCTGTGCGGCAAAGACGCTTTGACGAAGACGTCGGCTCGCTCCGAGTGAAGGTTTGTCGCAGCTTTTCCCGTTCGGAGGTCATATGTTACTCAATCTTTTGCCATCACAGATTAGTTCAAGTCACTGCAAAGTGCCAAGGGGAGTTTAAAGAAAATAAAAGATGGATATTTTTAAATATCGACGCCCGATCTTGCCACATTTTGAGAAATCAGCCTCATTTCCGCGTTAATAACAAAAAAATAATTAAGGGTGGGCATATTATCTTTATATATTCGTAAAGAATATTTAAAGATGCGCATTCTGATATGTTTTGTGAAGTATTATGAAACATGGTTTATTTTCAAGAAAATTGTGAATATGTGTCTCAAGCGCGTTTTAGGGGCGAAGCTCTTAGGGCTAGCCATGTCCGTAGGTGTCCGTAGCTCCGGCGTCCGGTGCTCGTGCTCCTGCTCGTGAGCTCACGCGCTCACGAGCACGTGAGCACGTGCTCACGTGCTCGTGTAAGGCAAAAAAAAAGATAAAAAAATGATGAAAAAAAATCTGTTTGCGGAGTCGACAGGATTTGAACCTGTGCGGGGAGACCCCAATGGATTTCTAATCCATCGCCTTAACCACTCGGCCACGACTGCGGGACGAGTAGGGGGCTCTGAGATGTGGTAGTAACTCAAGAGCTGGGGTTTCTGTCATGGATGAAACGTTGCATGTAGCCGCTCAACGTCTATACAGGAGAGGGCGCTGCGGTCAAATGCGTATATAATCGCGTTAAACTTTGCATGCATTGGCTGAACGTTTATAGACGAGAGGGCGCTGCGGTCAAATGCTCAAATGCGTATATAACCACGTTCCATACCACACATTCTCTTTCTGACGTGGATGAAAACGAACGAAAGGCTTTGCATGCTGCGGCTCAGCGTCTACGCAGACAAGCACCACCAGAGCTTCGCCCCAATCAACATCATTCACCACGTGGAGATGCGGTCAATTTGTTTATGCCATGTTTGATTTTTTGTTTGCATAAAAATATTTTATTGATATTTTTTAATTTTTTGTGTATGTGTTGTATATCTTTTGTAAAACGTATTAAAAAGTTATGGTGACGTGAAAGCTTCGATGAGGAAATGACGACTGTGCAAAGCAGCATTGTGAAATCTTCTCAATTTCTACGCCTCGAGCTTCTCTATTTTATATCTCATCGAAAAAAATTGTTACGGTGTTCATATATAGCTGAATGTTCATCCCAAGAGCATGGCTTTCATATATATTTTTAACAAAAACATCTAAATTATGACCTGGACCATCATTGCATGAACTGACGTGGAATCACCCTAAAGCAATAAGACGACTGGAACTGTTTTTCTGCGCTTGATGACAAACTAAGGCATCACAAACTATAAAATCCTATTAAGTACATACATGCAGGAGAACCCAAGCTAATACCAGGGCTTCCCAATTTATGATGTATGCCAACATCAGCCGTATTCAGCCAGGAAGCCGGGGAGCGATGACTACACGTAGCACGGCGGCGGCAATACTTCCGGAATGCGCGCCTGCGCAGTTCGCTTGGTGGCATTGGTCTATTGGGACATTTTGCGCCGTCTAGCCTAGCTACTTGTATCTACTCCGCTTGACCGTGCCACCTCGTGGCGAGCGATTGAACCTTCTTTCACGTTTCGCGGTACCGTGCAGACATAAGCGGAGTAGGCTGCGTCGAATTTGTTCTTTTGAGAGCGGCTTTTGGTTTTGCGAATGGTTTAGCACTCCTCTGTGATCTGCGGTTGACGAAGGAATTGCGGCTCAAGGAATAGCAAAGGTAAGACGTAAAGTGCGCGAAGTAACTGGGTATCGGTTGTCTTCGTTTAACATCGCAGTGCTAACGACGAAAACACTGAGTAACTGCTATCGAAACGCAAGTTTTCCTACCTGCGGGAAGCTGGCTTCGGAAATAAATGCAGTTCGAGGAAAGCCGGTGTTACGCTTTTATTTGCTGCTCCTCTCGCCCCGTACAAGAGACGTAGCGTCCTTGATAAGCCTTATTGAGCTCTATTTGCTCGGTTCGGGGCCGCCATAATGAGATGCAGACGACGGAGAAACTTTGCCCGCTTGCTTTCAGGCACAAAAGTTCCTTCCTTTTTGAAGGAATATAGGTTAGAAGAGCGTTCCCTCTTTAGGGAGGACTATATGGACTTTTTTTCCTAAGAGTGTACGAGAGCTATCTGTGCTCAAATTTGACGCTGATTCCTTTCTCCGGATTGATTGCCGCGAAGGGAACTACCAGTTTCACAGGGTCCTGAGTTTCCTTGCATTGCCTGATCCTGTACTTGCGAATCAACTTGCACAGTGCCAGCTTAATTTCCAAAAGTGCAAACCTCTTTCCGATGCACACTCGGGGCCCTAACCCAAAGGGCAAGTACGCTGCAGAATGACCGGTGTTCAGTCCTTCGGCGAATCGCTCTGGATCAAACTTGAAAGGCTCTGGCCAGTGTTCAGGGTCGTGGTGAATGTGCCACGTAGGAACAATGATATTTGCTTCAGCCGGAATGAACTGTCCCATGATTTTGGTGTCCTCTCGACAAACTCTGTTGACGAAGAGGATGACAGGAGGGTACAGGCGCAGACTTTCGCAAATGACCATGTCGAGACGCTTGAGCTCTTGGACGCCGTCGTATGTCAGATCCTGGTCTTTTCCCGGGAACACCTTGTTAAGTTCGTTCAAAATTCGGTCTTGCTCTTCAGGGTACTTGGCCAGCAGGTGGATGACGAAGGCGAGCGACGTAGCCGTTGTTTCGAAGCCTGCGGCCAAGAAAACGAAGCAATTGCCGACGAGATGGCGGTCTTCCATTAGTTTTTTCTTTGGAGCGTGTTGTTGGTATTGTCCAGGATGCCAGCCTGGGCGTCGAGCATCATCTGCAGCATGTCAGTTGTCCTGGGGCTTTGTCCTTTTCGGCGAAGTTCAATGACGTGACGGACGTTGTCATAGATTCGCGTCAGCGTTTTGCTGTAACTCGTGAAGAAAAGCAAGCTGCTAAATATTTTGCACAAAATTGGAAATCGAGTAGCCTGACGAAGAATGCTGTCGTCTGCTTCTTGGAACATTTTTCGTATGCTCAGCAACAGTGGGTCGTTAGGATTCTTCTGGCAATCAACCTATCAATAGAAGAAAGAAAATGTATATGACTTATTAGAAGGAACGTGCTCTTTGTGGGCTGCCTAATTACAGAGTAGAAAAATGTAAACCTCGATAGGGAACTTTCAATAGCGTAAGAAACAACCTTAAGTAATGGAAATTTCTTACCACCTGTAGCAAAAGCATGGACTATAATTTCAGAACACGGGAGGAGAGATGAAAGTTTAGAGAATATTTCTGGCTTTTTCTTGACAAGGTTACCTGGCTTTAGCCTCAGGAACCAGTACATTACTATGTTTAACATGCATAATCGATGTCAGTAAACACTCTTGAATGAAATCATTGTTTTATGGCACGCTTTTCGTAATATGGCTGAACGACACGTAAATTGACATCTTGTCAAAGTTGCGTATAGAAAACTATACGTGGATTCTCTTTTATATAAGCACTAAGCTAAAACTATGAGTAAAGGGCGCACAAAATACAACACGGAAGAAAGTAGAACTTACACAGCATTCTAATCTCTTTCACCTTAAGTCAAGATGCAGCGGACGTTGCCAGCCAATGGGACCAATCAAACGGCGCAAAAAAGCGCAACATCATGGTGGTTGTCACGTGTCTGTACGTGTTCTATTATCGTTGAACCAATCACGTACAAAGAAGACTTTGTGCCTTGCACTTTTCACGCTGCGATTGGTTCTATCAACTTGGAGCGTCGGTTGGGTCCGGACGTAAAAAGGAAAACGAGGTACAACTTGAAACCAAAGTATCTATTTTCGAGTCTGTCTGTATATACACGAGCAAAACAAGTTACACAAAGATGCAAAACAAATCATCTAGGAACCTTCGCGAACTCACCCATGCCTATCGAGATACATTCATTCCCTACTGGATAAAAACTACGAGGTAGCGTTGACATTGTTTTCTTTCAGCTGCGGGAATGCTTTAGCTTAGATGATTTATCAGGTACCCGGATTGTAACTTCTCGCAAACCGATTTTAAACTTCCGCCTCGCAACCACAATCGCGGCAGTGCACGCCGAGGTGACCTGGCAGCATTTTTGTACATTATACATAATCAGGTTCTCTTAAATCAGTCACAGTGCGCATACATCGTGTACAAAGTACACGGCGTCCGCCGTAGACATGGTGACGTCATTGATTGCGGTCACGCCTCAATCATGATTAAAGCATATTATCTTCAGACATGTGTATGCGTCGAACATGACTGCAGGCAGTCTTTTTGTATGACCATTGCTACAGGAATGTATCATACGGGGAAGAAACATGCCTCAGGCAGTGTCTGCATAATACCAGTGGGACCGCGGCTTAAAAGCGGTATTTGACTCGTCTGCCTGTTTGGCCAACATACTGCTTTACAAGGTTCAGCGGAGCGTAGGAAAGACTTCTCGCGTGACGCAGTCGACAAAACAGTTTCTATATATTTTCGGAACAACCCTGCGCCTATTTGCGAGCTCGATCTGACTTGTTTGCACAGCCCAAACAACTTACTAGGCCCCGAAAAAACAAAACAAGAAATAAAACAACAACAAAAAAACCGTTAACATTGACTCGCGCTGTTGATTTTTGTTTTGTTTTGATACTGCGAAACTTTGTGAATGTGGGGAGTTACGCCGAAACCTTTTTTTTTTTATATCGGTATACTCGCTCGGATTGTCGAGGACAGGGTATTTTACAGCGAAGCTGTTTATGGCTAGGGTTTCGTCGATTTTTCCTGTGAGTCAAGAAAAACTCAGATCTCGAATTGGATGCAAAATCGCTTCATTCTATGCAAAAGCGTACAAGTCTCATCACTTTGATATGCATTTCAGTAGATTAGTTATCAATAGGCACCCTTTTCAAGATCAGGAGACTCTACAGGTAGATATTAAAGGTTTCTCAAAGATTTGCCGCTGTGCAGACCCGCGTCGGCCATGTCTACGCTCGCACCGCCCTCTCTTTGTCGTCGTTCCAAGCGCTTGCGTGCCTAGTTTCCCTTCCGTCCGCTTTCCCGGGTGTGGCGGTTCCGTCGCACATGTTTCCTTTCCGCCGGGTGGCGGTCCCATCGCGCGTGTCTAGTTTCCTCCGGCTCCTCGAGGCGGCGACCGTCGTCCACGCGAAATAATGTCCACCGATCAAGGCAACAATGAATGTGTGTGCAAACCTTTCGCCACGATGACCACCGATCAAGACAACTAATGTGCTATCACGTTTCTTCGAAATTCCGTGTCACGTTTGTGTCGTCCGTGCAGCAGAGTGGAATGGCTCCTGATTTTTTAAACTTTCTTTATGCACTTTCTTTATTGTTATTATTCGAGACGGATTCGGTGTATGTAGATATGCAGAGAAGACAGGCACAAGTGTTCCAAGAGGCGCTTATATATGTGTGCTATGTAAAAAATTATTGTGTGTATGTTTATACAGCCGGAAGTTAGTCTGCCACAGTGGGCAGTCTGGGCCGGCTTGTTAGAACCAGTCGTCTCAGCTGAGACTGGGTGGAAGAAAGCACTGCCAAAGCCAGCGCACGAGCTGAGCGGGACTCTAGCTTGCGTCTCAAGACGCTCGCGCGCCCCAGCCTTTGCAGTGCTTTCTTTCACCCAGTCTCAGCTGAGACGCTGTTCTAGCAAGCCGGCCCAGGTGTCTCAGCTGTTGGCAAGCAATTTACCCAGTGTGGTACAACCGCTAGCCTGGAGTCTTTGACGTGCACCACGCAGTAGTGATACACGACCGCACACCGGTACGATGCTCATCCATATCGAAAAAGGCAGGGAGCACGTGGAGCTTTCGCTCCACGTGCTCTGACCTGGTGTGCGCTGCACCACTTGGCCACCGATCTCCTTGATCTATGCTATGTATCATGGTGTCGCTGGTATGTACACAACGGACTTGGCAGAACAGTCATAGTTCCGCTCTCACGCTAATTGTTTCTTATTTTCTCCTCATCATACTGTCGACTACAGAATGGAATGACTTGCTAGTCCAGATTGCTCCTAACACAAATGATGAGTCATTTAAAGAAACGTATGAGCGCCTGCGTCCAGAGGAGAACGGGTATAATTTGTTTAATTTTCCGTATTTCATTTTTGTGTTAAGTCGAAAAGAAGGTCTGTGTAAGGTGTTAACCTGATTTCGCAACTTGTTCTTTTATAATTAAACATTGTGTGATCATGTTTTAATTGATCAATTTTAACGCTCCCCCCTCCTTATGTAATGCGTCTTTAAAACACGCCATTCAGGTAAGTGCAATCAAAATGAAATGAAACAGTTAAGAGTCCCGGGCGATTGTGTCGCTTAGAAGTCCTGCAGCACGATCTATTCGAAGGAATCCAAACTGCTTCAGCGGCTGTTCAATTTCCATTAAAGTGACAAATATGATGCACGTAATTTTATGATGTATTTTGTCCCTCTTGAGACAGGCAGTATTTTTGAATAAAAAATAAAATAAAAAAATTAATTGCTACACTCTGCTTCAGCCGCTGTCGCTGAGTTAATGCTGATCGAAGCGGAGCGGTCGTAAAGGCGTTTGACGGCAAAAAGCCAAATCAACCGTCACTCAAAATACAGGGTCGGCGTGTTGAGGGATGTGTTTTTTGGTGTTTAAAGTTTCCGGGACGAAAGACGATAACTGGTTTTTATTTTATTTCATAAAGCACCACTGTTTTTTTTCTTCAGACGGTCGTCTTTGAGTACTTGAACACCACAAGCCTTATCCGAAGAAGCGCTCCTAAATTGAAGTTGACTCAGCAATCGCTGGTCGACCAAGCGAGAAGTAACGACACAATTTGAACAACCGCTGAAGTGCACCTTGCGCACACCATAGCCTCAGTGATAGCTCAATTTGCCTTCCAATTTGGCTTCGTTAGAAATCTCTGGAGGTTTTCGGAGATTGGCTCGCCTGCAGGGTTTTTCACATCGTCCACGTCCGTACACACCTCAGTTGCAAGTTAGTACGCTGAGTGTTCTACTTTCTTCCGTGTTGTCTTTTGTGCGCGCTGTACTTACCGCTCTAGACACGATGATCCAACTAACGAAAGCTTCAGCCTTAACGATCAATAGCTGAATTGGACACCCAAAAAGAATATACAACGATCATACGGGCACAAATTTCATATAAGAGGGAAATTAGAAATTAGAAACAATTAAAAACTTGCAGAGCGCTACAGCGCTTTCGAAAACCCCTATATTAGTAAATCTGAGAGATGTTGCAAGCCGGTGGAAAGCGCTAGGTGCGCTAGTTACTACTCGTGCATCACGCGCAATGCTGGCAGTGCAAAAAAGAAAATATTAAGATTATCATCCGCATTTTCGCACCGCTGGCAAGGTATATCAAGACACTCTAATCAGTAGAGCGTTATCAGTGGTATGTCACACATAAATGCCGATGCTTGCGATGTGGCTCCGTTGGTTCAGTTCACCTTGAATGGGCTCGCTGTTGAAGTTCAGTGTCCCATTCAAAACGGTTTTGTAAAATTAGTTTCAACATTTTCAACCTACTGACTAACTTTAAAAATAATTAAAGATGTTCTGGAGCTCGTAACCACAAAAGAAGATGTGTGCTGTCATCAAGCGCAGGCGTACCTGCCATGCAAAAGCACATTTGGCGATGACGTCCAGGGAAAGACCTTGAGACACACTGTACATATCCACCGTCTCTCCCTTTTGACGCGGTCCTCCACCACTTCGAGCATGGCATCAGCACACGAGCCCATGATCTGCGTCATCAGCTTCATCTTGGAAGCGTTGAAGCAGGGGTTCAGCACCGCACGCACCTTCTTCCACTCGTCACCTGCAGCAGATAGGTACTTGATGGTCATTCACATGGTGTTGGACAGCGAAACAATCAATGCTATTTTCTAGTTTGTTTCATCAGAGCTACTGACCTTTTGTCAAATGTAGGCAAACAAAGGGGGGGGGTGAACATAAATTGATGCAATAAATAACAAAAGAAAACCACATATATAACGCAGTCGCTTTTGCATTTTCCCATAAATATGTGGGCATGATACCATGGAACCTACTGACTTTCCGGCATCTCAGGTTTAATTCAAACGTTATACATGCCTGTGCCCATTGAATGCTGATTTTATTCAGATGGGTGAAATAATAAGCTCTTGCGAGTAATGCAATCAAGAAAAAATTAAGTTTTTTCTTCGGCTGCTACGAAAGGAGTGTGATACTATTGCATTTGCATTCATTTGCACCTTTTCAGACATCCGTTAGGTTTGGTGTCGCTGGGTCTGCGACGTCGTCCTGTCCTTTTATGTTTCTTCGACTCATGTGTTCATTTCTGCCACAGTCTCAGGTTTATTCAACATGGTTAACTTTCACCAGCTCGCCTGCACCCTTACTATGTTACCTGTGCCTGAGCGCTGCGTGGTTTTTGCGCAAATTTTCCTGCAATTAAGTTGGTGCATAATTGTACCGCAATTCTTTCCAATTCCACAAATATATAACACACACAACCATAATTTTAACAACAATCTAGTGGGACGCGTTTCTTTACTAAATACAAGATTTTTATATGCTCAACAGATTTGCTTACAAAAAGCCGGAAAAGCTACACTAATGCGGTTTATGCATGTGAGCTCATACGGCCTTGGGGGCATATGTAGAAGGTAATCATCACGATATGTGAATTCATTGACTAACACATGCTAATTTCCGCCTTTATTAGTGAAAATGTTATAGACATATGATTCCAAGTAGAAACTTGCTGAGCATCATCGAAAACCACTAAATCAGTCGATATTAGAAATACTTTGCGCACGTCGGAAGCGCAGTATACCGCGCTAAGGTTACCACTCCTGTAGCAGGCACAAGGCTAGGGCTATGAGAAGAGACAGAAAAACTGCGGGAGCGCGTTATCACACCGTTGGCCTCGCTCCTGCTGCACAAATGATAACTTTGGCACTCCACCATGCTTCTCACGTGCTCCTCGTCTTTATAATATGACTTAGTGGTTTTAGATTATGATCAGCAGATTTCTAATTAGAACCATGTGATTAAATTCAACAAATAAAAAGTTAATTAACATATTTTAGTAATTGGCTGACTGATCGTCACGATTAGCCCCTTATTTTATGTTTCCCAGGTCGTATAACTCATATGGACAAACCGCATTAGTCTAGCTTTCATGGCTTTTTTAACAAATCATTCAAGCTTAAAGAACAAACAAAACACCCTCTATTACGGGAAAACCCTACTCATGTGTAGTTAATAAAAAGCAGTCTCTCATAGTGATCACTTATGCATCTTCATGGAAGTCCTCAATACTTTCACTGCAGTCTCCGGAAATTCGCGGCTTTGGGGACAGCAAAAGCTCGACGTTATCTGCCGGAAGCTGTATATCCTAGCAAAGGTGGCGAACTTTGAGATTGGTGCTCGTGAAAATTGTGGACCATTGTCTGAGATGACAACTTTTCGAATGCCATATTGAACGAAGTTGGGCTTTCAGTAACTCATCCGACCACGACTAACCCGGCTGTCTTCTGCAAGCGAGCGGTTTCTGGGTATATGAAGAAATTGTCGGTCACGACATACCACCCCTGCTTGTTAATATTGATATTGATATTTATTTTGGCTCATGAGAGCTGCAGAGCCAGAGAAAGGCAATGTTGCCTAAACTGAGTAGGCCTGTGGCGACGCGTCTAATGATAATAAAATAATTATGTACAGATGAATTTTAAAGAAATGGTTATGATGGTTTAAATTTAGCATGTGGACGAGGGTCTGTTGCTTAGTCTGTTGCCTAGGTCTGTTGCCCTATTCGTTGCCTAGGTTTTTTACCCAAATCACGTGTTGCCTAGGTTTTTGAAAAAGGTTCTTTTAGTTATTGGCGGCATCTTTTTGTTATATTTATATATATTGATGTAAAGATTACAGCGGTGTGCTTCTTCCATATCTTTCACCATTTCAGGCCACCACATCGCGTTTTTTCGCTCTGTGCCCTAGTTCTATAAATGTGAATGTGTACCCCGTGAAGACGGCGCAAAATTTCAAATCTGGAAAGGCTTCTCAAGATTCTAGAGAAAGGCTCAATTAGCCCATTTTTTACTATCCCTTCTTCTGGCACTGCTTCCCGCTGTTACGATCGGCGGTCGGTACTCATATCCGGGATCCGGCGGAAGAAAGCTTTCTCTGTCGCGGGTGATTTTCGCGACCTTGTCAATCGATGTGCGACGGATAGTTTCAAACCTTACCGTCATCCTACGCCACCAGAGGGGTGCGGCCAACTTCTTAGAACTCTGATCTGAGTGGAATCGTCCGACCGACGTCTTGAACCCGTGGGGTGGTTCTCACCGCCCAAACGCAGGTATTGTGGGGTAGGGTTAGGAGGACACCGGTCAAGAAGTGGCATCCAAATGATAAGATGAGTACGATGTCTTAGATACAGTACGTAATATCGCCTTCGTCTGTTTCTGAGAACAGTGATGGGGCAGAAGCAGGAATTCTAGCAACAACCACTCCACGGAGATTGGTTTCTTTCTGACGACATAGGGGCTCCCATCTAGCGACCCAGGGAAAATCAGTATTTTTAAATAGAGCTAACTAACGATGCGGCAGGGCTCTTGTCTACCGACTCCCGGATGTCTGTCCTGTACATATTGTCACGAACGGAGGTGACACGAAGACGAGCAGTGAACTCAAAAATAACGGTTTAATAGGCGAACTTGTGCCAACCAAAAATAAGTAAACGAACGAAAGAGCGTCGAGGCAGCAGAAAAGCAGGCGGCGATTCGGCGGCGACAACAGAGCAGGAGCGGGACTGCCTCGACAAGGTCGCGGGTAGCTGCTTATCTACCGTGCGTCACTATCTCGAAAGTTCGGCAAAGAAGGTTCGAGCGTCGCGCGCTCGGGGCGAGGATGAACTGGCACTTTCGAGAACAACAAAGCAAAGGGAAAGTTACAACTAGTGCGAGAATGAATGGGAATCTTCTAGAAGACCGTGACCGAGCGTTGCTTTCTCGGCTCTGCGGGCGGCATTATCCCCCTTTTAAAAGTGCATCGTCCCGATGCAACGAAAAAGGAAAACAGAAATGGCTAAAGAATTTTACGGTGAAATGAAATAAACATGCGGTGCTGCAATCCTATCGCGCGTAGAACGGCTTCAGTCGAACTACGTGTACGACTTCGGGTCGTGGCCGGCGGCGTCCTGATGGTCGGGTTCCGTCGGGGAGCACCTCGTAGTTCAAGTCCCCGAGGCGGCGGATGACCTTGTAGGGTCCAAAGTAGCGTTTTAGCAGTTTCTCGCTGAGTCCGCGGCGGCGAATGGGTGTCCACACCCACACCCTGTCTCCGGGCTGGAACTCCACGTCGCGGCGACGAAGGTTGTACCGGCCAGCGTCCACACGTTGCTGGTCCTTTATTCGAAGACGGGCTAGCTGGCGTACTTCTTCTGCTCGTTGGGTGACCAGCTGGGCGTCGTCGGTGCTGTCGTCCGTCGGGTCGTGGGGCAGCATGGCGTCGAGCATCGTCGTCACCTTTCTGCCGTGCACCAGCTGAAAAGGTGTAATGCCGGTAGTTTCTTGAATCGCCGTATTGTACGCGAACGTGACGTAGGGCAACACTTCATCCCACGTCTTGTGTTCCACGTCCACGTACATCGAAATCATGTCGGCGATGGTCTTGTTTAGTCGCTCCGTCAGCCCGTTGGTCTGCGGGTGGTATGCCGTGGTCCGGCGGTGGTCGGTGTGGCTCAGGCGGAGTATCTCTTGTGTCAGTTGCGCCATGAACGAGGATCCTCGGTCCGTAATCAGGACTTGGGGAGCGCCGTGTCGGAGGACGATAGACTCCACGAAGAACTTGGCTACTTCCACGGCGGTCCCCGACGGGAGTGCTTTGTCTCGGCGTACTTGGTGAGATAATCAGTTGCCACGATTATCCAACGGTTTCCCTGCGTCGACGGTGGGAAAGGTCCGAGAAGATCCATTCCAATCTGCTGGAATGGTGCAGTCGGGGGCGCGATCGGTTGCAGGAGACCTGCCGGCTTCGTCGGTGGTTTCTTGCGTCGTTGGCATTCGTGGCACGAACGGACGTAGAGGTGGACAGTCTTCGGGAGCTTGGGCCAGTAGTATTTCTCTCGGATCCGTGCAAGAGTCCTACTGTAGCCAAGGTGACCAGATGTTGGGTCGTCGTGGCAGGCTTGGAAGATCTCTTCTCGAAGACTAGCAGGAATCACCAGGAGCCACGTCGAGTTGCTGTCCCCGAAGTTCTCTTTGTAGAGGATACCTCTCCGGACGGCGAATCTTGGCAGGTCACGTGAGAAGGCTCGGGGAATCGTACCCCTCGTCCCTCCAAGTGGTCGATCAGTGCACGCAACTCAGGATCGTCCCGCTGGAGCGCTGCCATACCGTGAATGCTCACCGCGCCAAGAAAGTGGTCGTCGTCGTCGCCGTCGTCTTTGGCACATCCGGTAGCTGACTCGACAGGGGCTCTGGACAGGCAGTCGGCGTCGCTGTGTTTTTGGCCTGACTTGTAGACCACGGTCACGTCGTACTCTTGCAGTCGTAGGCTCCACCGAGCGAGGCGTCCCGATGGATCCTTCAGGCTCGCTAACCAACACAACGCGTGGTGGTCGGTGACCACCCGAAATGGGCTCCCGTACAAGTACGGGCGGAATTTCGTGATGGCCCAGACGACGGCCAGACATTCCTTCTCGGTTGTCGAGTAGTTGCGTTCCGCGTTCGACAGCGTCCGGCTAGCGTATGCGATCACGCGCTCCGCACCGTCTTGTCGTTGGACCAGTACCGCTCCGAGACCTGTATTACTGGCGTCCGTGTGAACTTCCGTTTCGGCTGATTGGTCGAAGTGGCCGAGAATCGGTGGTGACTGGAGCCGTCGCTTCAGTTCGTCGAATGCCTGTTGTTGTTCTTCACCCCATTCGAAGTTCACGGCGTCTTTCGTAAGGTGCGTGAGCGGCGCAGAAAGCTTGGCGAAATCCTGAACGAATCGCCGGTAGTATGCGCAAAGTCCAAGGAATCTTCGGACGGCCTTTTTGTCGGTGGGCGGTGGAAAGGCCGCTACGGCGCGAGTTTTCTCAGGGTCAGGACTTACACCTTCGTTGCTCACAACGTGGCCCAGGAACTTCAGTTCGCCGTAGGCAAACCGGCACTTCGTCGGCTTGAGGGTTGAGTCCTGCGGTCCTGATTGCCTCAAGAACGGTCTCGAAGGCGTCGCAAATGCTCGTCGAAGTTGGCCGAGAATACCACGACGTCGTCGAGGTAAACGAGACATGTCTGCCACTTGAGGCCTGCCAGGACGGTGTCCATGACACGTTGGAACGTTGCCGGCGCTGTGCAGAGTCCGAAGGGCATCACCTTGAACTCATACAGTCCGTCGGGCGTGACGAAGGCAGTCTTTTCTCGGTCCCGTTCGTCGACTTCGATCTGCCAGTAGCCACTCTTAAGGTCCATCGACGAAAAGTACCGCGAGTGGCGCAGCCGGTCCAGCGTGTCGTCGATGCGGGGAGCGGATACACGTCTTTCTTCGTCACCGCGTTGAGTCGCCGGTAGTCAACGCAGAATCGAAGCGTTCCGTCCTTTTTCTTCACCAGTACGACTGGAGAGGCCCACGGGCTGCTTGAAGGCTGAATGATGTCGTCGTTGAGCATCTCTTGTACCTGTTCCTGGATGGCCTCTCGTTCCTTTGGAGAGACCCGGTACGGCGGCCGATGCACAGGAAGCGCTTCCTCGTTGGTAACGATGCGGTGTTTCGCCACTGTTGTCTGGCGCACCCTCGACGTCGTCGCAAAGCAGTCGCCGAACTCGGCGAGGAGGTCTCCGAGCTGTCGTCGTTCCGTGGCACTGAGCTTGGGATTAACGTCGAGCTGCGGCGGTGGTGTACTGTGCGGCTGACATGGCGAGGGCTCGTCGGAGATCGCGGCGATTTCGGCGTCGGCCCGGAGTTCCTCAACGTGTCCTACAGCGGCACCTTTCGTGAGGTGCTGCGCCTCCGGTCGAAAGTTCGTCACGAAGACCACAGTACGTCCATCCTGCAGCTCCGTTACGCCCCTTGCGACGCCTATTCCTCTTCCGAGAAGCAGTTGGACGCTGCCCTCCAGAAGGACTTTCCCGCGGGCAACTGCATCGGTCACGACGGGCACCAGAACACTCGACCGTGGCGGCAGGTTCACGTGGTCCGCAATGACTCGGACGGCGGCTGGCGTCGTTTTGGGTCCCTCCGGAGGTAGAACGGGCTTTCGCAGCGTCAACCTGTTTGCGCCAAGGTCGATCACGGCACCGTACTCACAGAGGAAGTCCATGCCAAGGATGACGTCTCTCGAACAGTCCTTGAGGACGACGAATTTCACGGGGCAGGTTTCTCCGTGGATGTTCACGCGCGCAGTACACCTTCCCACTGGTGTGATGAGATGTCCGCCGGCGGTTCGTATTTTCGGACCATCCCACGGCGTCATCACTTTCCGAAGACGGCGAGAGAGCTTCCCACTTAAAACGGAATAGTCTGCTCCGGTGTCGACGAGTGCCTTCGCGTCGTGGCCGTCGATGGTAACGTCGAGGTTATTCGACACCGTCGCAGAACCGTCGTTCCCATCCGTCTCGTCGCTAGTGTGGGAGCCCTCCGACGTTTGTGGAGGATATTGGCGTCGTTCGTCATCG
The DNA here is from genome assembly GCA_037355805.1 of Ixodes ricinus. Classification (NCBI taxonomy): domain Eukaryota; kingdom Metazoa; phylum Arthropoda; class Arachnida; order Ixodida; family Ixodidae; genus Ixodes; species Ixodes ricinus. The sequence continues at coordinate 43,062 of JAZHYW010015483.1, forward strand.
GCAATACCACCTCCCGGTATTGCCGCACTCAGTTTTCCCGGCGAGGCAGGGGGGACAGGCTTTCTCGGCGGGACCTACGATGAGGCGATGCAGGGCGGTGTGGTGACGGCGATCGGAAACCGCGGCGGGTAGACGGTCCCGGGGATGGCGACCGGCGGAGGTATTCGTCGATGTCCCGGGGTCGCTCGCCGTAGCGTGGTCGCGGGTCGTCGGGGTGGAAGCCGCGTAGCCCCAGCTGTCGGTACGGGCAACGGCGGTAGACATGGTCAGCTTCCCCGCAGTGGAAACAAAGCGGGCGTCGGTCGGCCGTTCGCCACACGTCGGTTTTTCGCGGCGTGGGTCGCTCTGGTCGGACGTGCTGCCGATCTTCGCGTCGTTGGGAGTACTGCGGCGCTGGAGGATCACGGCGTGGTGGCGTCGCAGCTTGGCGGGGAGCTTGCGGCTGTCGTCTGGCTATGGCGGCGTAGGTCAGCGTCGGTTCCTCGGGAGCGGGCACGTCGACTGGTGGTTCAGGCTGCAAGGCCCGCTGTACCTCGTCGCGTACAATCTCGGCGACTGACAGCGACGCCGGACGCTCAGCAGCGGGGAGCAGCTTTCGGAGCTCCTCTCGGACGACGTCTCGGATGATGTCGCGAAGCTCGTCGGCACCAGCGCTGAACTCTGAGCGGGTCGAGGCCAAAGTGGAGACGTTGCTGAGCCGATGGTAGTGGCTCGCTCGGGCCATTAACGCCCGCTCGATGTTTGTTGCTTCGGCAACAAATTCTTCGACGGTCGTCGGGGGGTTGCGAATAAGTCCGCCGAAGATTTCGCTTTTCACGCCTCTCATAAGGAAGCGTAACTTCTTCTCGTCGGTGGCTTGCGGGTCGGCGCGGCTGCTTAGGCGGAGGATGTCTTCAACGAAACTGGTGACCGTTTCGTTGGGGCCTTGAGTCCTCGCCTGGAGAAGGTCTTCGGCCCGCTGACTACGATGCTGATTCATAAACGCCCGCTTCAGCTCGGTGACGCAGGCGTCCCACGACGTGAGCGCAGCCTCGTGGTTCTCGAACCAGTGCCTCGCAGTACCCTCCAACGAAAAGTAGAGGTTCTGCAGGTACTGCTCGGCGGTCCATCCGTTATGGCGTGCCACGCGCTCGTAGTGATGGATCCAGTCCTCGACGTCCTCGTGGATCTCCCCGTGGAAAGGCGTCGGAGTCCGAGGGGCGACGGGCAGGTAAACGACGGGTGGAGCGGTCATCGTCGTGGCCTTCTTCTACCCCGCACCTCCACCAGAAATGTCACGAACGGAGGTGACACGAAGACGAGCAGTGAACTCAAAAATAACGGTTTAATAGGCGAACTTGTGCCAACCAAAAATAATAAAGAACGAAAGAGCGTCGAGGCAGCAGAAAAGCAGGCGGCGATTCGGCGGCGACAACAGAGCAGGAGCGGGACTGCCTCGACAAGGTCGCGGGTAGCTGCTTATCTACCGTGCGTCACTATCTCGAAAGTTCGGCAAAGAAGGTTCGAGCGTCGCGCGCTCGGGGCGAGGATGAACTGGCACTTTCGAGAACAACAAAGCAAAGGGAAAGTTACAACTAGTGCGAGAATGAATGGGAATCTTCTAGAAGACCGTGACCGAGCGTTGCTTTCTCGGCTCTGCGGGCGGCAATATTATATAAATAAACGAGAGCCGTACGAGAATCCCCGTCTAGATTCCTGACATTCCTGAGGCTCACTACTTTAGACTCTCTGACCTGTTCATGGAATATCAATAACGAGATTTTTAAGAGAAACCCCCATTTGTGACGTTCCTGCCCTCGGCCCACTCCGGCCTCTGTCTACCACAGCCGAGTTCATGCAGCCTGGAAACCCCTCGGTCGCTGCATGCAACGCAAACCAACTACAAGGCTTGAATCACGGGACCGCTTTCTACCGCGCGCTCGTCACAACATTCCTTCTAGACCACCATATTCTGGATCCACGAGTGGCGCTCATTGAACCCATACGGCCCCTAGACATGCTTTTTCATCTCACGGCGTCGGCCAGGAATGCGAGGATGCCTTCGCCACACGTTTTCCAGAGTTAACGGCGCCGTTCAAACGCCTCTATCTTACTTGCCGTGGCCTGTGATTTTCAAAATCGTCATCCCCTGATCATCATGCACTGCCGAACTTCTAAAACCGAAACCATCTTTCAAAACAAATATTGCATTCAAAACATTTCAGTTGTCTATCAGTTGAAAACGAAGAACGAGGCACGTGAATATTAATTAAGCGTGAATTTCTTGCGAGCTTTATGGGGGTACACACTAAGCATTATGACGCCCTTGAGGGTGTAAATGGCTTGTCCTATAACTAACACCCTTGTTGGTGTAGCAAAACGCCCTAAGAAAAGGGCGTTATTCCTAACACCCCTAAAGGACGGCGTAATTCCGAACACCCTTAAATTAGGTGTGATTCCACTGTACACTTTTTTATTAGGGTGTTATGACTGCGCAGTACGCCCTCTAAATTGGGTGTACCCACCAACAGAAAGGGAAGCAAAAGAGTGCATGAAGAAATGACTGCAAATGAGTCTAAACATGCTTGGTTCACTTTTTATTTTTCGATCAAGGTTCTACCAGGTTCTACTAAATTCTCTATAGACGATTGCAAGCAGGTCATCTGGCCGCAGCCATGTCTCTGCTTATGCGGGCAAGTGCGTGCAATTACAAGCTTGCCAAAGGGCAAAGCTACGTTCACGCGCACGTCATCAAACTTGGCGAAGGCAAGACTGAAAGAAATAGTTCCCTTTTATCCTCGCAATTTCACCACGACCAAGACACTTCTGAACCAGTGGCGGTCCGTGTGTGTAAGGTCACGAACATTCCAACCGGATATTGTTTCATAACCTCTTTATATTGTACAACCGAAGGCCCTAGTTAAATCTCCAACTTTACTTTTCTTGCGGCATTTATGCTTTCTAGCACTGGTGACGTAAGCAAAACTGACAGGCTTGCAAAGACGGAAGGACCGGGAGTTGCTTGGGACGTAAGCGGCAGTTCATGCTTGTAAACAGTAAAATGGTCTATTGAGACGGAAGCAGGACTACTATCAGAAGCATGCTTGCAGAGTACTTACGAATAAAACAGCGATCTCATGTAATCCGTGATAGATGCATAATCCGATTCGGGCAGCACAGAACAATCCACAAACACAATGTCGAGGATGAAGGCGGTCGCTCACATTCAACGGAAGTCTCGCGGTCGCCGATGAGCAGCTCTCTGTCGTGATAGATGCGTAATCCGATTCGGGCAGCACAAAACAACGCAAACACAATGTCGAGGTTGAAGGCGGTCGATCACATTCAACGGAAGTCTCGCGGCCGCCGATGAGCAGCTCTTTGTCGAAACGCGTCCAACAAACACAGCACAATAATTCCATGGACTCCGACGAAATAAACGACCATTATCGAAAAGTTGGCATGGATGCATTCCGGCCGTTCACGACGAAAAATCACGGCTGCGACTGCAACGCACGAAAAACAGGAAAACACTGACGGGCGCCCTTTTTGGAAACCGGATTTACGTGGACCCTACAACTCACCATAACTTGGCATACGGCAAAGACTACGGCCCCAGTAGCCCATCAGCGCGTCAGAGCGAGTCACGTGACAAATTTTCGTCCAAGCGTTTTTGTCCTACGGAGAGCGGTCACGTGTTTCGCGCCACCCCTCTGATTTGCTAGAAGCGGCCTTCGCACTCGCTCACAGCCACACGAAGACACAAAAGAAGGTGTGGAGGCTTATCAGAAGACGAGGTCAAAGGGGGTTGGACAAAGCAGCTAATCTCCCTCCGCTGCTTTGTATTGCCACCTGCACTGCCCAGGGAAGGTCGCGAAATGGGACTCGTCAGGACTTGCTTTGCGTAGTACAACCTTGAGCGTATCAAACTGCCACTCATGTAGAAGCGCATGCTCTGGTGCGGACCGCGAGATCACAAAATAAATACAAAAAACAAATTTGAACGCCGTCGAAGCACGGGTCAAAGCTAAGACGCTGAGAACATGAAACAATAAGAGACGCGGTTTCACGTGTACCAAAGAAAAACCGAAAAAAAGCGTCGGGACGCTAGATATTTTGGTGTCACCACGCAGAGATAAGAGTCGCGTACCCTAGCGGGGGTGTCATGAATCCGGCACTTTCGATTGTCTTGCGACATTGTTTCTTCAGAACTACATACAAAAATAAAATCTCAGTGAAGGTGCTATAAGTAGTGCGAAACCCAGTTAAGTGAGTTTGTAATACCCGAAATGAGGGCGCCACAGTTTGTTCAAGTCTTCAGCGCAGGAGGTCTTTCTCAGGTTAAAAGTAAGCAGATTTCGTTTTGCTTAATCTTGTTTTGTTTTTTTTTAACGTCGGATTTTAGCAGACGTGTACAAGTTACTCAAAAAAGTAATTAAGTGAAGTTACTGAGTATTGATGTCAAAAGTAATTTGTGTAGAGTAGAAATTACTCAAATATAATGTAATTGAGAAAAATTACAAATTATCGTAAAGATAGTAGCGAATTACTTTTGAAGTTACATTTGAAGTTACTTTTATATGTTGTTTTAGGGTAAAAAGAAAGTACAGAGGTTTTGATCTGTTAGCGAAATTGTGCCAGTCAAATATGAATTGGCTTGTTTTTTTTCCACAGAAATGCTTTAATAGCTGGTTCTGCTTCTGCGAGCCTAATTGTTTTGTACTTTATTGTTTGCTTGGTCAATGATGTACTGCGAATGTGTCATTTGTACTTTGAGGTTTAGCATAGTCTGAGGTTGATTTTTTAGACAGTGTTTACTTGTTTACAGTGTTGCGTAAAGTACATCCTAAAAGTAATTGAAGTTAAGTACAAAGTAAATGAAAAGTTATGTACTTCGAGTAAAGTAGTAAGTACACTGGGTTCAATGTACTTGAAATAACGTACATAAATAAAATATATTTCAAGGTAAAGTACAAGCGCTTTTAACACAATCTTTTCATGATGCCATTTCATTCCCTATACTGTGTTTTTCTACCTGGTATGCATTGCCTCAAAGGTAATTGGAGATGCATCAGTTTTTTTACGGAAATGGCAGCAAATATTGTATATGCATGTCGTCACCGCAGAGTAGTTGCTTTACTCTCGCTGACAAGCCATTTGGCACAATCAGCTTAAAGGCACTTATTTCCATCGGTCTTACAGCCGCATTACTTCACCCAGAGAAATGACCAGATGACGTCTCGAAAGAACGCGTTTTCACACGACGATACTGCCATTTTTTTGTTTTCAAATTTGGGAAATGTACATTGAACTAGGGAGTTTTTGGAGTAAATGCAACGCAAAAAGGTAATCTTTGCGTTGCCCTTTAGCACCCAATTCTTCGAGTACAGCAAAATCTACGGGAGTACAAGATGAGTTTCAGAGCAGGTGGTACGTTTTGTTGCCTCCTTTGAGTGAAAATACAATGTGCACTTCCTATAGTTGACGAGAGTTTCTACGTTGGGGAGAAGCGGGGACCAGTCCTTTCTTCAAAAGATCTCTTTGAGCTTCGGGACACAGAGAAACGCCAGTCTTCGGCGCAAATCCCGCAGTTACTCGGCCTTCTCTTGCGTCGTGTCTGTTCGCTCCCCGCGCCTCGTAGCAGTGTTGTTGCAGGGGGGGGGGGGTTCGCTGGTTCGGACTTTTCAATCCATTTCGTCCCCCCCCTTCCGCTTCCTACGCCACATGCTTCCCCTCTTTGCGAATATCAGCTGATCTTCGAACATTTTATCTCCTTTGTGCAGGAATGTTTGCTGATAGGCAAAACAGCCACTAAATTCAAAAGTAATTTGTAACTTGAGTAGAAGTTATTCAGAAAAAGTAATTAAAGTATACTACTAATTACCGAAATAAAATGTGATTGAAAGTTACTAAACTACTCAGAAAAGTAGTTAAACTACAGTAACTTTAGTAGAGTAGTTGAACTATATGTACAACTGTGGATTTTAGGCAGTCAAGAAATAGAAATACCTTGCCGACCTATCCGATTCACGCAGGACACTCTTGACACTTAACCAAAAACGGCGCCCCGTACGGTAAGTCAGGATGAGCGTCGGCGCGACCCATCCCATTTTTCACAGATATTGGCTACACCAAAATGGTATCGGCGCAATCTTTCCATTTTTCGATAACGGCGCAGTACTGTGTGCTGCCTGGGTTTTATATTTACACGTCTTCGTTCATTTTTTGCGAGCGGAGATATGATTTTTTTTTAAATCAATGTTGAAGTGATAAAAGTGATGCACGCGCCGCACGTAATTTTCGGCTCTTGTCGAACGGAGAGTTCAATCGGAGTTGCAAAAACTATTCTCTAGCACTTCCTAATCATACGTGACTTCGTGTGGCGATTAATTATACTCGATGTTTGTAGAGCCGTACATCAGCAACAGTTTCACCAAAGCAGTAAACATGAACGGCTATGAAATCATGGGTGTATTTGGCAGCATCACCATTACACCCCTTTCACACCGTGTGAATGGAGGGCATAAAATTCGACCATACACCCTTTTGCACGATTGTAGACACTATTGCTACAAGTGGGGCGTAAAAGGGCGTGTAATGGGTGTAACTCGTCAGCACACCCTATTTACACCCACCGATTTTCAGAAATCGTGTAAAAAGGGTGTAAAAAGGGTGTTTTGCCTAACTTACACAGTTTTTACACGATTATGGGTGTTACAATGTTTAGTGTGTATAGTGCCGGAAACGGAACGTGCACAACGAAATGTTGCGCGCTTACCTTCAAGCGCCATAATGGAGCTTGCGAAAGGACCGATGCATATGGGTAAGGGAGTCCTGTCGTGGAAGGTGCTCGCGTGCCTGACGAAGCACTGCTTGATCATTTCCACGTCGGTGAGAACCATGTGGGGAACTCCGCCAACGTAGTAGCCGAAAACCTTGCCGTACTCCTTAATCCAGCGCTCCATCACCTGCGCAGGAAGCGGGTGTATATGTTATAATTGCAGAGCAGAGCGTCTCAATAACCTCCCATTAATATTTCATCGACTAAAGGCAGGTTCACTCTGCCCCATTTTCTTACGTTCAGTTACGTTACTTATAAGTCACCGAAACATTCGTCTCTCGAATGACGCGTGTCATGCTTTCTCCTTGAGCTGGTAGCCTCGCTTAATATGAAGCACAGAGGTCCCGGTGACTTCAACGTAATACTTCGTAACGTAACTTAACGTAAGAAAATGGGACAGTGTGAACCTGCCTTAGGTGTTCTTGTCGGGATGTGACCGTCACTCATGCAGGAGACGTGGCGGCTCACGGCGTGCGACCGAATACTTTGGTGCGAGGTTGGCTCAGCGGAAACCATCTTCTCGGAAGTACACGAGGGTGCGCTCCGCAAGCGCTTTTTATGTCATCTTATGGCCGTGACACGTTTTCCGAAACTGAGGAGTTAGTGGCGAGAGGAAACGAGATGCGACATTCTGGTTCCGTCATTTGTTTACTCTAGCCAGCGTTCGCTTTTAAAGGTCACAACATATTAGATTTACCTACTTGTAACGAGCACGTAGCTTCCACCGCAGTATCAGCTTAGGGTGTGAACGGAGCATACAGATCGATATCTGTTCACTCTATTTGGAGAGCTCACCATTTCCGGTTCTCTTTCATTCGTTTTTTTACTCTGAATAATGTAATTATAAAGCGCAAAGCAGAATGCGCCAGGACTTGTCTAAATAATGTATTACCGGTTTAATTTTACGTATACTTTGTTTCACACATAGTGCACAGCCCTGTAAAGATGCTGGGCAAGCCTGTAGCTTGATTTAGGCTCCAAGTTTCACGCTCTGTTGCGGAAATGAGACGATGGGTGAAGCCATTCGCTCGCCCAAGTGACTTTAACAGCGTCGTAACGGTTTGTAAGTACGAAATTGAGTATAGTGCTTTTGGTTGTCGATTGCTAGAAGCTAGAATAGCAGAGTGACGTCACAGACCAGGGCGGGCAGCTATGGCGGCTTTTACATGAACACATGAAATACTTTTATGCCATGAAGGTTTTTTCGTCTGCTGCGATCCTAGCACAGTGAGCACACACGAAGTGGCTTCTTGAACTTCGAGTTCCACGTTAGTGCTGCCATAGTTTAGCTCTCGTGTATGTGACGTCATCATAGAATTCCGGCTGCCATAAAATAAGACCGTATGTAATAACGAAAAAATTAACCATGTACAGCATTTGGGCTTATTGAATGGTGTCCTGGGATGCCGAAGCATTGTCCAGAGTAAAATACGAAACTTCAAATTTGATGTCTGCTTTCAAAATGCATTTGCCCCATTAATTATATTTAATATATTAAAAAAAACATTCCAGTCCACAAAGAAAGTGTTAGACGGCTTTAAATGAAGATCAACGAGCTCTCCTGTTTTAAGGGTGCCCTGAGGAGGTTTCTGAGATCGCCTAGATATGGCGATAACTTGCTCTCCGGAATCTAAGCATCTGAGAAATCTATGAATCATGACGATACGCAACATATTTTCCGAATAAAAAAAATAAAAGATCGCAATACACCAAGATCAACTCCCGCCGAATGGAGGAGCATGTTCCGAAACCACGAACACTGCCAGCCAATAGCAAGCGAACGTTTGGCCATACAAATAGGCGAGAACACGAAGAAATGACGTTCCCGTGCGGCGCAGACCCATTTACAATTGTTGAACTGAGCTCTAATGCTAAAGTAACGTTGAAGTGCATTTGCTTGTGCATTCGAATGCTTTTCTTGGCGCACGTTGTAGGGCCGGCCTGCGTTTTTATATACTTATATACACCCACAAAACCACTCTCACTCACCAAACAGAGATATGTGTGGTGGGTGAGAGTGGCTGTGTCGGTATAGACAGGTTGCTTGAGAAACAAACCAGCTAGCTGAGTTTGAGACGTTTTCTTCTTTGTTTGTTCCTTCGACTAAAAGCTCTTCATTTCTTCATCACTGTTTCAGGTGTTAGCGGCATGATCTATGCTCTACTGATGTAGTAGTCACCTCGAGCCAATTATAGCTCGTCGCAACGCCTGCAAAAGAATACGGGGGACTTGCGTTATTCGAGCGGTTATTTTCATCAACCATGTTGAATTAACCTGAGAATGGGGTAGAGAAGCAACATCAAAACAGTAGAAGGGATCAGAAAATAGACAGGACGACGTCCCAAACCTCAGCTACACTCGTTCATTTAGTCCACCTCCTTAAATAGTCTCAATATCAAGGTCATCTCCACCAACACAAAAGAACGAAGTCTATACATTTCAAGCGCACAATCTCCATCACACAATGCAGGAGTGTTGCACAACCTTACAGGTCGACGCGATAAGGCAACTGCTATCCACCTTCAAACTTGAACAAAGGGATCTCTTCCCCTACTATTCTAAACACAGTTCATACTTTTGATTGATAACACGCCCTCTACACAAAATAAATTAAATAAAAAACAACACCAAAACGGTGTTTGGGTTAACACACGTACAAAAACAAAAAAAACAAATTGTATTACAGTTTTTTTTAAGATTACAAGCAGGGTCGCAATCGCAAACAACCTATATCGCACATTAAAAAACAAACAAAAAACATTACAATTTTAGGAAGCGTTTCCAATTGTTTCCAAACTGTAGCGAAGCGTAACTTATGCAGTTGCCCGGAGACTTTATCCGCATGGTCTCCCTGGTAACCGGACAAAACCTCACCGGACAAAAGATCAACGGACAAAAGCTCACCTGTTTTTTCGCGGACCCGGACTAAAGCTTACCTCTTTTTTATTTTTTGCTACCCGGGCGAAACATGGGCTGGGATAACCTATGGACGTGGTGGACATTGCACTATTCTTAGAAGAACTGGTACCCCATCTCATGGAAAGGTGTCGAAAGATAAGCCATAACAGGCAGAGAAGCAACCATTTAGGGACCAAAATTTAGGTCACTGAAACTGAGTGGAGCTGATAAGATCAAGCTTGCTTGACTCAAGGTATGCCGGAGCACCCTTGTGCCACGTCCAAGAAACTTCGTGAAACGAAGTTTTTGAACCCGAAGAATGATCGAAGAAGCGAAGTCACCCTTCGGTGACCTCGCTTTTTGATTGTGCTTATGTCACGCTAAACGCACACATAAAGGTTAGGCGCAATGTCTCTTTATTACTAATGCATTGGTTTTCTTGGGGATTGGTAATATTTGAAGTGAATGGCAAGGATAATTAAATTCTTTTCGTCATTGAGCGTCGTAGATGTATTTGAAATCAAGGATTATCTCAGGGTGATGTGAAAGGGAAACGGAAGCAAAGCTGTATTCTACAAAAGAAAGCTGTGCGGGATTTTGGATAGGCTGGCGTTCCTTCCACCACAGCTTGTGCCCGAAGGACTACCCTACATCAGGGAAAAGTCTACCGGCGACATCGGCGACCTGCTGGACTACTTTGACTGCACGTATGTCAACAGCCTTTTCCGGTATGCTTCTGCTCCTTTTTCGGCGGCACCGAGAGCGAATTCTTCCCTTTGTCTGACTGTGCGCCGATGACAACCGGAGTTTCCCCGGAACGGTAGAATATGTACGACGCCACTCTTCAAGATAAAGAGCTGACGAACGAAACCTGCGAAGGATGGAATACCGGGTTCCAGAAGTCTGTCGGCCACGTCTATCCAAGCGTCTGGATGATTGATTGGATGCCTACAAGAAAATCAGGCGCTCGTTGCCACGGCATTGACACAAGCCCGGAGAGGTGAATCCTCAAATAAGCGGGTGCGGAAAAAACCACTCTACGCTTGCAGAGTCGTTTGAAAGAAAAATATTTTCGAGGGGTTCCAGGTACTTCCGGATCTACCAAGACTGGTGGAGCTCAGAAGGGACTGCATTCGCTTCTAACGAATCGATAAATAAACTTGTTCCTACTCTAATCAACAAACCATGCGCCTGTCAAATTTAATTTATCGTTGCATTTTAGTGTCGCACGTATACACCTAAATTGTCCACACTAGTGTTAAGGCCAACGTGAAATTTTCTCTTGGTAAGCTTTTGTCCGGGTTTGTGAAAAAATGGGTGAGTTTTTGTCCGGCGAGCTTTTGCCCGGTGAGCTTCTGTCCGGTGATCTTTTGTCCGGTGAGCTTTTGTCCGGGATTCGGTCTCCTTACTACTCTCTTTACATCATTCCTCTCTTTGTGTACTATTTCAGTCTCCAACCAGAGCGCCGTGCAGTAGTTACATTCATGAATATGTTTTGCGATTTCCGAGTTCTGCGCATTGTTCTTTACATTTCTTTTATGTTCATTTAACCTGTCATTGATGCAGCGTGACATCTGTCCTAGATACTTAAATCTACATTCCAATGGTATTCACACAGAACACCAGTCTTGTAACATACCGATTTTTCCCGATGAGACTTTTGGCACTCACTCAAACCTGCTTGAAATGGCGTCGATTTACTTAACCTAAAATCTGAACTAAAGACCGTGTCTACTCCAAACTGCCTCGCACATGCCTTCAGGTTGCGAGAGATGTCATGAAAATATGGAATTACAGCAAAGCGGTTCCTTGATTTCTGTTTCGTTTATCTCCTGCCTTTAATAAACAATTCTAATTGCCGTGTTTATAAAACTGTCATCATATTCTACATTAATCAACCTTTTCCACTGCCTTTCTACCGATTCAGTGATCTGACGGACACATGACCTTTCTAACGCGTTCCTGACCAATGACTTTACAATCCCAGCGTTTACGGTCATCGAATGACAACTCATTCTTGGCAAAACCGGTTTTGAATTTTCTTTACCGTATTACCAACATAACCCTTAATTCACGTGAATACGTTAATCTCGAAATTGCAGAACATCATTTTTCGGTTTTCCCACTGTAAACTTAAATTCTGGAGCCGTTGACCTTATCACGCCTTCTATGGTTTCGGTTAGACATTCGATAAAAGTACATATCATGATGTGATCAACATATCTTCTCACTATTGCCGTACCCGGCGATAACCCCTGTAGATTATCGTGCACTGCACGATCCAAAGAGTTTACGTAAACTTCTGTCAAAATAGGTGCGACTCATGACCCTATACAAACACCTTCTTTTCGTATATACTTTCTTCCTTCGTACTCCACTACCGTTCACTTCAGATAAAACTCCGAAATTGTTAAGAAACTTTCTACCGATACACCTGAGCCCGATTGGAACTTAACGAGATTCAGATCCAACGCCTCCCTCACTCTCTGCATAAGTCAGGCTTCATAAATGCATAAGTCAGGCTTCCCTACAGTTTAAAAGCAATTCAAAAAGCCTTTTTTTTTATTGTGCGATATAGTTGGTTTGCATTGCGACCCTGCTTGTGATTTTCCAAAAAAACTGTAAAACAATTTTTTTGTTTTGTTTTTGTACGTGTGTGAACCCAAATATTGTTTCGGTGTTTTCTTCATTTCTTTTTTGTGGAGAGGGCGTGTTATGAATCAGAAGTATGAACCGTGTTTAGAATAGCACAGGAAGAGATCCTTTTGTTCAAGTTCGAAGGTGGATGGCTGTTGCCGTATCGCGTCGACCTGTAAGGTTGTCAACGTTCTTGCATGGTGTGATGTAGACTGTGCGCTTGAAATGTATAGATTTAGTCCTTTTGTGTTGGTGGAGATGACCTTGAGATTGAGACTATATAAGGAGGTGGACTAAATAAACGAGTTAGCTGAGTTTGGGACGTCGTCCTGTCTATTTTCTGTTCCTTTTACGTTTTGATGTTCCTTCTCTACTTCAGTCTTAGGTTAATTCAACATGATTAATATTCACCACCTCGCCTGCACCTTTACGATTTTTTCTATTTTCATCAATTTAAGCTTTCGACCCCCCCCCCTCTTTCCCCTCAAAAAAAGAAAAAAAAGAAAAAAAGTTACATGTATTGTTGTATAGCTGAGATAATGGATGATAGACTCCTTTAAAGAGTACATCTTCTTGCGGCTCTAACTCGAAAAAAAAACAATACTTAAATGTTCCTCTAAAATTAAAGGATCGACGACCTGGTCCTTCGTCCCGCTGGGCTATTTGCAGTCTGAAAACTACAAATCGCCAACCCGAGAACTATTTGAATAGTGTCACTGCAATCGAAATGCCGAGAAACCGAAAGTCAAGAAAGTTGACACTACCAAGATAGACGCGCGCAGTGTTACCAGACCTCCAAGCAGTTCTGTACACTGTCTATCGCTAACGAAGGACATTTGACGTTCATAGCCTTAGATAAAAATGTCCCGGGAGAACGGTCATTTATGTAAAAGCCGACGGGAGTAGGGATTGAAAAGTAATCTTTTCGGCAAAAGTCTGCCTGGTTAGATCAGAATTAATAAAAAAACAAACACACCTAAGGGTACTTTAACCAACTGCGTTTAAATAGCCCGACATTTCGCTGCCAGCTTGGTCGCTTGTTCACGGGTGACTTATTTCACGGTTCACGGGAAGTAGGGATTACACCACGTAATGGCTTGGTGATGTCTAAGTCCGCCGTCCGAATTCCGACTGAACGTGTCGCGGAGCCACGGAGCAGGGTCGCTCCAAACTCTGCCACGGGAACCCACCTCGATCCGGTCTTCCTTGAGTTGAGCCCAGTTGCCGTCCAGAAGATCGGGCCTGGGTCCAGGGATGCCATGTCTCCGGAACAGTCCGTGCTGATGACGACGCTTCAGCACCCACAAAACTGCGGTCACCACCGTTATGGCGAAGAGCGCCATCACCACCGCCAACGTTGAGATATCCATGGGAGATGGCGTTGTCGTTTTGAGGTCTAAGTAAAACAAGAATAGATGTTAGAAATATAGTATAAGTTAAACTCTAGGCTTAAAAAGACAGAGGATGAGAAAATAATGGCAAGGGTAGTCCTAAAGACGTCTGTCCACCTGCGTATCACTCTTAAGGCTTGGATTTTCACGAGCACTTGCGACTGATGTCAATCTAGAGCCTTAAAACTTCTTTATGGGTCATAGTTACTGACGAAGAGAACACTGGCGCCATCTATCGGGCAGCCGTGGAACACTGGACGTTTCCGTATCATTTCCTATTTTTTTCGCCCATCGTTCTTTCATTCTTGCGCTTGAAGGAAAAGGCGTTTGACAATGTTTATGAAATGAGCGTTTCTTTCATAGACAGTATCGTGCCTTTGAACTCGCAAATACCGCGAAACCGTCGCTCTAGTAAAATGCAGTGTCCAGGGCCACCTCACAGTAGATGGCGTCAGCGTGCCAGTCTGTTCTCTCGTCATGAGAAATCGCAATAACTCAGCCGTATATATAAGCAAACGCGGGTGAGTGCACGGGTCTTTATTCTTGGACCAGTGAAAACCTCTTACATCCACTAGGTTGCTGGATGGCGCATTAAGCAAACCGGTATGAAGCCACCGGAAGTAAGCGGCTTGTCCCTGAAGTGAGCGCTTCACAGGTGTTCCAATTCTTCCGAATGTTAAATTGAACAGCGTCCAGGGCGCTGGATTCTTTTTTTTTGTTGTCATTTCAAGAGATTCTGTTTGTTGCGCAGTAACAGCGCAATGCAGGCTCGAGACAATTGCAGTAACTTTATTCAAAGTTACTGCAATTTGTGCGCCGCAAATACCCACCTCAAAATCAAACTTACCATTAACATCTAGATTCCCTTAGAGAAATTCAAGCGAGTATGACAATTTTTGACTGCTAAGCACTCCTGGGAAATAATTAAATACTGTCGGCTTGTTTAAAAACTGTCAGGCAAATGCGCACTGCATAAACACTGCATGACTGACAAAACACTAACTCAGCAAACACGTGCGGCTGTGTTGGCGTTTCAGGCAAATTTAATAAGCTGCCAAAACGATCGGTGAATATAGAATATAGATGGCATGTGCACATTCCAGGCTGGTCTCCTCAAAACTATGGTTTCAATGGTTTGTCGTGTACCCGACGAAACCTAATATAGTACGTCAGTTCCAATATCGAATTCTAGACGGCCGTGGGCTGGCTGAGCCGCCTCGGTGGCTCCGAGGCGAAGCGCCGGCCTACGTATTCCAAGGTGACGGGTTCGAATCCCGGCCGAGGTGCCCGCGATCTGACGGAGGCTTATTGCCGAGAAGGCGCCGGGTAACCGAGCTTCTGGTTGCACGTCAAAAGATCCCCAGGTGGTCGAAATTAATCCTCGGTCCTCCGCTGGGGCGTGCCAGATGCCCGTCGTTGGTTTGGTACCTAAAACCCCCAGTTTGACTTTTGGCTGGCTGGATACAGCCCGTGAAGATGTTTCAATCAGCCTGCTGCAGTCTCTGAATGATGAAGCTGAATCGAAAGACTGGTGTGACTATAAATGGCGCCGGAAGCACCCTGACTGCTAAAATGGCATATTGCAGCTGATACAACATAAAGTTTGCGCAGGCTGCCCCATCAGTTACACAAATTATATTTAACTGTCACAAAAGGCGCGAAGTATGGGCTTTTTTTATGATTTATTTATTATTCATATGATATGTTGGGTTATCATGAAGAAGAAGATTATATTCCGTTTCACAATACTCAAGGCTGCAAGTACAAAAATATATACTAAAAGCGCAAGGTCACGGTGTGTTCACTGCGACAAATTGGTCCAGTCGATAATAGCACACACACATAGACGCACAGAAAAATATGACGAATGTCGTGACGCTGGAGTCTTGTCGCTGCTTGATTTACTTGATTAGCTGATAGCACCGTCTGTGCACTGACTTTATTTTATTTTATATTGTATTATTTATTTGAAATACTCTGCACCTTCCTGTCTGCATAGAGAAAACTAAATATAAGTCACAAATATTTATTATGCTCTAAAACACAATTCAGCTAAACAAAGACATGCAAAAGAAATATTGAAACATTCATTTAACCCGGCAGATAATTTAGCTAGACATCAAAACAGATAACAATTGGCAGCGACTTTCGCCTTCGAAGTTCAATGATGCATAAAATGTATTTTTTTAAGAAGTTATTATTTGAATTTGTTTAGAGGGCTATACAGTCTTGTACAGTATTCCCGCCTCGAGCTCGTTGCTCGCCCTCTCGCGGCGGAAACGGGAAGCGCTTTAGTGAAGTTTCCCGGGGTCTCCTGCTCAGCAGGCACGGCGGGACCGCTCGCGATCATGGCTTTTGCACAGTCATTTCTGAATGCAAACAACACTCTTCACAGTCCCGAATGTAGTGCAACAGCCGGTATGGGATTGTAGCTTACTAGAGAGGTTTAGTATTGCGCACAGAAGCAAACGCAAGAGCTGTGAGTTTGCGTTAGCGTTGCGTGCTCCACACGGCGCACACGCCTCGTCGCCAAGCACCAATTAAAGACGGCAATTTCGGTCTCCGCGCACGGCCAGTGTGGAACGCGGAACGTTAACGCAAACACACTGTGCTTGCGTTCGCTCGTATGCGCATTACTAAAACTCGCTACTGTTTCGCCGATTTCCCAACGCCAACGATACGAGCTGCAGCGATCAGACCTGCAAGCGGGTAGGCGTTCCTTCGAACTGGAGAGGCTGAAATTGGCAAAATGAGGGCGCGCAAAAATTAAAAAATAAAGTCCCAAAAATAAAACAAAAATACAACAATTTATTTTTTCATTCTTTTATTTTGGGGCATTTGGTTTAGAATGATTGGCGGCGAAATTCTAAGTTTGGCCGATTGTCGTAATTCGCGACTTCAATTGCACGATATGCTCTACTCAATATTCATACGGCAAAAACCTACAACGACACGCTTCCGTGTATTCGTTCACCACTGAACTCCATGAGACGAACAAGCTGCGAACGCCGCCGACTCGAATAGCGCGACTGTCAATGTTGCCAAGAAGGAAAGTGAATATCCGCTGAAACGAACCACTTACGAAGCTTTGTTTAAACACGTCTGTAACACCGTGCATCGGGGCCTTGCGGAGGCCAAACCGGTTACTACGTTCTGATTGAGCCGTGTCCTTCGCCGCCCGTCGGCCGCTCCCGGTAGCGGCTTTTCCTCTACCCCATACACTAGCTATGCGGCGAAAAGGCATTTTTTTTGACGCCGCGGCAAGAGCGAACGCCGCTGGTCGAAGTTCGTCAACTCTTCTCTGCATATTCGTTCCATGGAGTTCATCCATAAGTGCATTTTAGGGCGACCTAAAGTGCGTGTGACGCGCGTGGGTGAGCTGAAGTTCCCATTCGTGCAGCCAGCCCATGGCCGTTGATGCGCAAACGCGGATGATATTTCCTAATTTGCTCTTTCGCATCTCTGACATTGCGCCGCAGGAGGTTAACCCAAGAATTGAAGTTTAACCTTAGAATCTTGCTCGTGCAGTCGATCGTTTCATTTCGCCGCGACCACCACACTTCGTTTCATCCAATGAGGGAGACAATGTGGGAGTGGTATACGCGTGCTTTTTCCATGAGGAGCAGCACCACTGGTGCATTTGAGCGATCTGGTAGGAAACCGAAAGTTAAACACGAGTTCAATTTACGATTTTTTAAACGCCATAAAATACTGAACGTGGCACATATAGCTTTATAAAGTGGGCTGATTTAGTAGTTGGTAATAATGCCCAGAAAATTTTTAATTGAAACCGCACCTTTAAATTAACTACTTAAAATATTAATTACACAAAGTAACTATTAAACGAGTTATGCCAAGCGTTACTAATTTCTTATAATAGGCGTTTTGGCAGAGACTAATACGACATTACCTTTTTTGTGTTATTCGCGCCTTCAGCGCGTTGGTCGCCCTCCCGCGGCGGAAACGGGAAGCGCTCTAGTGAGGGTCCCGCGGTTCTCCAATGCAGCGGGCACGGCGGAACTGCTCGCGATCATGGCTCGAGAAATGTCATTTCTGAATATAAACAACACTCTTCATTCACCCAACGGAGTGCTGCTGCCGCCATGTGACTCTACTTCACCAGAGGGTTTTAATATTACAGATAGAAGCCAATGCAACACATGCCCGTCGTTGCCATTCGCCAGTCCAAGACCGCGATATCGGGCTCCGCGCACGCGCAATGTGGAACACTCAACGCAAACGCAAACGATAACTGCTTGCGTTCGCTGGTATACGCAATACCAAAACAAGCTACTGTTTCATCGGTTTTCCAACGCCGACGAAAGGTACTGAAGGGAGCAGACATGCACGCTGGTGGGCGTGCATGGAGCGCGAAAGTCTGAGATTGGCGAAACGGCGGAGCGTAAAAATTAAAGAAAAGAAAGGTTCTGGGTAGTCTTGAAATTAAAACAACAACGAAATCGTTCTTTTTTGTATTTCGAGAACTTGGTGGGCGGCTGCAACCTGTCGGACGAGTCTCGCGATGCAACACCAGCTCCGCCGCCAGTGGCGCTGCGTGCAGCCCCACCGCGCCCCCTATAGTTCCCGCACAAAGTGTATAACCGCCATCTTGGAAAAGGAGTGGCGCCACCTATAGAGAGTTGGATTCACGAATATCTAACCTTACCACGAATGACTAGACGCATCGGCCAGTTCCACTATATGTGCACTGGAACATCGGTGCATTTCACCGCTGTGATCAGGTTGCGAGAGCTAAATGGTCTCCACTCCTTCTATGATGTGACCTCACAATAGAAGCGAAGTAACCTCCAAGGTTGCCTAATCCAGGAGAATGATTGTAGATAATAAACTTGCCTCAGAATACCCGAACTTAACTATCCCTGTCCTGAGCGTACCCAGAAGAAAAAAAGCCCGGTTACTTACCACGCGAGCCGAAGATGGCCATCTGAAGAAACCACATAAATCACATAAATCGGTTTTTGACGTATTCGGTTAAAATGTTCCACAAGAATAGCCGAAGATGGTGCGATTTATGTATAAAACGTGTAAAGAATGATCTTGGCTGACTCACTTGTAAAAAAATTGGAGTGAATTTGTAACCCACGGTGGGCGTCTGCAAATAAAAGTCGCTTGGGTGACGCAACGGTCGAGAGATGGCGGCAGTTGTTGACATCCATTCCCTAGAGTTCCTGTATAGACCTTTGCAAAAAAGCTCTCTGGCCGCCGCCAATTTGCGAGCCGAGCGACCCCTACCAGCCAGAAACTTCTGCCACTCGCCTGAGCTGTGGAAACCCGGTCAGCGTGGCTCCTCACCTGCAGTGTGCATTCGGAGTTCGCCGGATTTTCTTGAAAGATTTTACTTTATTTGCCTGTTTAGGATGCTTACCCCTTGTGTGTTATCTTCCACTGTAAGAACCAGGGAATACCAAGGCTCGTTGCCTGAATGGCGTTCACAAGATACGAACGAAGAGACGAAACGTCAAGCCGCACGCGACGCAGGCAGTTCTACGTTCTTGGAGGATTATTTTCGTTGAGATAATCTCCAAAAGCCTGCCCGGCTATGTTCCGGGTTTCGCGAAAAATAGCTTATAGGGTCGGGTCTGGGGTGTGGGGACGGAATAGACACGTTATGGCGAATTCAGGTGGTCAATCGCCGGCGAGAACGAGCCGGCGGAACCGGCAACCAGAAACGTGCCGGCGGCACACCACGTGACCCTCACCACCCGAACACGAAACGCTAGACGGTGGCAGTTTACTTCGCCTCTTGCCCGCGCGACACCGCTGGCGAGAGCCAGTCGCCGCCCTCACCCATATCCCAACGACTTGGATTGACTCGAGCAGCGGCTGCTAAAGTGACTTCTGATCAGTTTCGTTCTTTCGTTCATTTTTTCTCACTGACCTTCTCTCCCATTTCGGAAGTGACGACACCGGATACAGTCTGGCGCCTACTCGCCCGGCCGTTCGGAGCTCGGGCGGAAAAAGCGCCGGAAAGTTGCCGGTGCTTGCCGGGGAACCACCACCCGAACGGTGCGCGCCGGCCGGAAACTGACCACGCGAACACTATTGCCGGTTTTCCGGCAAAAGAAATTGCCGACGATTGACCACCCGAATTCGCCATTAGTTCATTCGCTTTGAAGCTGTGCAAAAAAGCAGCTCTCTTCAAAACGTGTCTCAAAAGACGCCGGATTCCGTCCGATCGTCGTGAAGTGACTATCGTCGACACTGTATATTGGACATGATGTGTTATTTGAGACCTTTCTCAAATCCTGTTCGGATAATGCGGCAGCGTGGGGTACGTACAATATATGTTGTTCGAATGAGACTCGTTGAATTTCATGTTGTGGGCAGAGAATATACACGCAATTCGGGTATCGTGTGTAGTCATATTGTTTCGACGGTAAAGACCTTTGTAGATTGACACGGCTGAGTGTATGGCGCCGTAAAAAGATCAACATAGAATAAAAGAAACATTCCATTTGCATCTGTTCTTTCGCGCATGGACTCACCAAAACAGCTTTCGTTTCATTTTTTTTTGTTCCCAAAAATAGTACAATGCATTCTTAAAAAAACCCGAGAAACTCTATTCGCCATAGAAGATGGAACACAAAATAACAAATACAACGCGGCAATTTAGCCTCCACCAGCGTACGGAGTGCGCCTACGCAGGCTGCCACAGCCCACTGAGGAGAAAATCCACAGCCCAGCGCAGTCGGGCAACACTGACGTACCCTCTCGAAACCAGGGACGCGCTGTAAATCGCTTCGTTCGGGACTGCCGCTGGAAAGGTCTATAGGCTCTCTGAGGGAGCCAGAGTTGCGCGTTCATCCCCGTAGCGCCGTCTTTCCTGCATAGCATGTTGATCCTGCTCCTCACGTGACTGAATTGGGCGAATAGCGGCGACGCGCGTTCGAGGCGCGCGGCGCGCTCAAAAGCAGGAGTACATACGGCGGGGCGCGTGCAACATTTACTTTCTTGCACTGCACTTGATCCGGCTCCTCACGTGATCGGATCTCGGCGAATAGCGGCGGGGCGGCACGTGGAAAACAGACGTGCAACTCTGGCTCCCGTAGGGAGCCTATACAGGAACTCTAACATCGCCTAAAGCGCTGGGTGAATTCTATACACATGTACCGGCAAGCAGGTGCATGCTGGGACGAACTTGGGCGAAAAATGGCGGAACGTCGCCGCCAGGCCAGTTTCTCGCGGCGGCGCGGCGCCAGTAGCTACAAAGAAACCAATAGGTGCTTGCTCGCAAACGGCGGCTCGTCACCGGCAGCCACAGCAGGCAAATAGGAGCTTGCGCGTCTGCATGTGGGATGCGCCATGAGACAAAAATGGCGACGCATCGCCGGCATCCAGTAGGAGCGCCCGCGGCCCCATCAAACGATGGCGGTACTTGGGTAAGTCAGCACATCCAGCGCTTTACCTTCGCCTAAAGCAATGGATGGGTTTGATTAATTTCCAAAGCATCGCCAAGCTGCATGGTGGGACGCACTTGATCCAAAAATGGCGGAGCGTCGCCTTCAATGCAGTGTGTCATAGCGGCGCGGTGCCGACATCTACTCTACAGACCAATAGGAGCTTGCTCGCAAAAGGGTGCGCGTCACCGTCAGCCAGAGGACATCAATAGGAGCAGTGTTGGGTAAAGTACATCTAAAAGGTACTTCAAGTAAAGTACAAAGTAAATGAGACGTGATGTACTTTAAGTAAAGTAGTAAGTACACTGGGTGCAATGTACTTGAAGTAAAGTACTATAAATACAATGTACTTTCAAAGTGAAGTACAAGTATTTTAATACAATCTTTCATGATGTCCTTTAATTCCCCTATACACGTTTGCAAGTCCGGCTTCAGGGCACTGCCATCTTGCTCGCTGGGGTGTGCTTGGACGCGTCCTAATCCAGTTACGAAGCCTTGCTAAGGCGTCATAATGGGATTATGGCCGCGCCCAAGCGCACCCCACTGGGCAAGATGGCGGCACCCTGAGACCGGACTTTGCACCCAAGGGTGTTAAATATATACTAGGAGAGAGCATGACGTCAGTGAGTGTGCAAGCGAGCTGGTGATAATTAATCATAATGTGATACATGAGATTGAGGTGCGGAAAAATTGAGGAACTTTCAAGTCGAAGGAAAAGACAAAAGAGAATGTCTCAAAACATTGTGATGTTCTCCTCTGTTGTGTTTTTCTTCGACTTGAAAGTTTAATTGTTCCGCACCACAGTTTCAGGTGCTAGATTATGATTAATTTTGCCCTCATAATATTTTAAACCTCCTCACCTGCGCTGAACCACCGAGAAGTAGCGAGAGTTCAAAAAGCTACTAGAAAGCCGCCCTCAGAACAAGCAGAGCGATGCGTCGTCTACTGAGAGTAGAATATCCCTCCCAGTATTTCTTCGGAGTTGACAAAGCATCATTTCGTGATACAAAGTTAACAAAACCAAATTTGGGGAATGTACTTTGAAGTCGGGAATTGTACTTTCCTTGGAAAGTACCAGAAAAAAGTACTTTAGGTAAAGTACAAGTACATACTCAGAGAATGTACTTCAACTAAAGTACAAGTCTCCCAAATCTACTTGAAGTAGTACTTTAAGTACAATGTACTTAAAGTACTTCCCAACACTGAATAGGAGCGTGCGCGTCTGGATATGTGGGATAAGCGACGATCCAAAAATGGTGACGCGTCGCTGGCATCCAATAGCAGCGCCCGTGGCGCGATCAAACGATGGCGGCACTTGTATAAGTGGGGATATCCAGAGTTTCAACATCACCGAAATAGCCCAACAAAGAATATTGCTAGTTTTCTGTTAATTCGGTCGGCTTCACTACTCAACTAAGAAAATTATGCGCAAAATAGAAAAATTGGCTCGTCTAATGTCGAGGTCCAGGTACGCTCGTTGGAGTGGTTCAACCCACCTGCAATCTTACGTGCCAATTTACGCTCTTATTTTTTTACTCATTCGACAGGTAAGCTCATTCTATGAACATTTTATACACAAAACGTACCATCTTCTGCCACCTCTCTACATAATCATTACTCAGTACGTTAACAAACCACTTTATGCATCCCTTTTATGCAGCCAACAATCAATCTCACTAACGTAGAATCCAGTGCGGATCATGACGACGACATTCAACACAATTTTATATGGACAGTGACCGCCCTGGGTTCCGACCTAGCTTAGTCGCAAAGAGGCGGGGCTCATTCACGCAGAAATAATCCGACCTGCTTGCGCAACTTCATGGCTCTGTACTCTGTTCACATTTAAGCTGAAACAGCAGCCAAAGCTGCAAACGCGATCTAGTCCGAGCTCCTGGCCTTGAGACGTGCATTTCTTGCGCGAGTGCTTGTTCTGCGGAAGAACGCTACAAAGCAGCGATCTCGAGCTCTCGCGCTTGTGGCATCGGCTGCAGACTGAACGGAGTATAACCGTATCAGGCGCACGGAGAACTCAGATTGAGAGACTTGAAATTCCAGAGGACATCTAACGTGTTCCCGTTATTGCCATATCGTTGACGCTCAGCGTGTCAAGCTCTTCCCATTAGCAAGTCAAGCAAGCATAACTGCAGCCAACCTCTTTTATCTGCTATTTTCGACAGCGTTCAATGATAGCGTTGCAAGGCCGTTCTCGAAACCTGTAAGCGCAAACAGAGAGGGACAAGAAGACGCTGACAAAAACAAGTTCTTATCAATGTTTTTTTAGGGGACGACAAATGCGATATGCTAATTAAAAGTGTACACTTGTAATTAATAAATTTGTGCGGATTTGAGTCCACATGTGATAATCGAGATATGAAAATCAGTGTTTCCTGACGCCGTCGAGTAGTAGGAAATGTGCATCACTGCGGTCACCTGTCAATCACAGCACAGGAGGGCGGGGCCAAACCGGACCAATCACAGCGCAGCAGGGCGGGGCGTTTTCACTTTCTTCCATCCCAATGACCAACGACAGGCCGTGGGCATTGGCCGGTGACCAATCGGAGCTCGTCCGGGTCCCGCCCCTGAAGTCACGTCCGCGGCGCGTGCCAGACCGTGAGAAAGACACGTAGCAGGGATTCCAACACCAGTGTGTCACCACTTGATAACAGCCACGTGATTTCACCGGGTTCCAGCCGAATCCAACAGAGGGCGCCAGTCGCTATGGGATTTGAATTGCGGCACGGGAAAGTGGATTTGCTGGGCATCATGCGCTGCAGTCACATGACGACGGATGTCATGTGATATTAGTTGAATCGCTGTTCGGTAAATATTTTATTCGATAAAAAGTTACTGCGACGGCTTGAAATCGATCCCGGTCGATTCCCAGTCGCCGCGGAACGCCAAACTCGAAACCCGTCTGAGACGGAGACTGGCGATGCTAATTGAAGAAGAAGGTCGATCGGCTGGCGTTTTAAAGAGTGATATCTGCAAAGTGAAATCGCAACTTGAAGTTTTAGATAAAAAACGTTATCATGGCGCGCCTGTCCGCGCGCGAGCGAGAGAAGTGTTTCTGGGCGAAGCGCCAACAAAGTGAGCACTCAGTGCAGAAAAAAAGATACGCCAATCGGAACGAAATAGCAGAAATAGAATATCGAGAGGCTGTCACCGGTGACTCCGCAGATATAGAACGCGCGTTTGTTGACTTTTATAGAACACTCTTTTCTTATCATCCGGTAGATATTAATATGTTTAAGTGCGAGTTTCTGTCCTTAGTACCGCAGTTGGACAGCGAAACAATGACCATTTTAGAGGGTTCTATCAGTATAGAAGAAGTCGAGAGAGCTATTGATAATTTGAACGCTGGAAAATCACCCGGCCCAGATGGTCTGACGGCTGTTTTTTATAAAGGGCGTAAGCACGAAATCAGTCCTGCGCTATCTGGTGTATGCCATGAAGTTTATAAGCTAAAAAGGCTGCCCCCGCCCTTTACCCGCTCGCATAATGTTCTCATTCCTAAAACGGATGATTCTCAAAAACTGCGACAGGCATCGTCGTACCGACCTATCAGTTTGACCAATGTAGATTATAAAGTACGAATGAAAATAGTAGCCAGGCGGTTGCAGTCGGTAATCACAGACATAGTTGGGCCGCAGCAGACTTGTGGAATCAAAGGAAGAACAATAGTAACCAATATTCATGTAGCTCGGTGCGTTCTCGAGTGTTGCGACAGTATGCGTCGAAGAGTTGCAATGCTCCAGATTGATCTGAAAAAGCTTGTGATCGGGTGTCACAAGAACTCCTTTTAACATATTAATATAGGTTCTGTTCTGTTGGAAGGGGTCCGTATGGCCTACAAAGGGTGTTCGACGAATTTAATTATTAATAAGGCTGTCAGCGAGCGCATTCATGTACTTCGTTCTGTCCGTCAAGAATTTCCTCTGTCGCCGCTACTTTTTTGCATATACATTGAGTCCTTTTGTCAAAGTACCATTAAAAACCAAATCATTCGTGGATTTGCACAGAATTCGTGTGAGGTGCGCGTATTATCCTATGCAGACGATATTGCTATATTCTGTGTAGATACAAAAAGTATTAGTGAAACAGTGCTAATTATCAAATGCTTTTGCGAGTATAGAGGAAGAGCCGTAAATTGGCAGAAGTGCTTAGGTTTTTGGCGTAGTGAATGGGAGTCTACGCCTGGAATGTTTGAAAATATCAGCTGAGTAACCACGCCAGTCAAGTACTTAGGGGTCCCTTTAGAAAACTATCGTGACAGTGATTCGCACTGTCGGAGGCAGGTTGTTGAATTACGCGAAAAGGCGGAAAAGTGGAAAGGGAAAGATTTGTCTATGTTCGCGCGTGCCACGGTGTGCAATTTGTTCTTTGTCTGCAAGCTGTGGTACGTGATGCAGGTGCTGCGTTGCTCGCGTATCAACGTACAAAACGTGCACCTGATTTTCGCTCTATTTATTTGGGGAATCGTGTTGGGAACGATCAAGCCGGACGAACCTCTTTCGACGCGAGTGTGTGGGGGGCCTATCATTGGCACACCCTTTTGGGGCAGGTTGTAAATCGTTTTATTTTTCTCCATGACGTGAGTGCTCCATTTTTGCGTACAGTGTGTCAGGTGCACCTAGGTAGAGCCTTACCAGGTATTGCTCTGTCTTCTCAGTGTATCCTGATTGGAGGGATTCATGGGTATTTTCGCGAGGTTGTTCAAGCGACACGTTTTCTGTGGACATGTTTTTCTTTAGAGTACTTGGGTGGTGAAACTCGGAAGCAAATGTATAGAGCCCTTGTTGATGCTGTCTTCCCCGTCCTGCTGTACAGATCCCTATACTCTGTAGCCCCGGGCCAGAACGTGCTTCAGCGCGTTAAGAGAATAACAATCCCGCCAAAAGCTAAACATTTTTTTTTATAATTGCACATGGGAGTTTTGTTGGTTAAAACTTGGATGGAAGACAATGGTATGTTTGTAGCCTGGGGTGTAAATTGTTTCTTGTGTAAAAATCCAGAGACAGTTGAGCATGTATTTCTAGATTGTTGCGAGGGGTTTCCTTTTGGGATGTGCTACAACGAACACTGACAAAAGATCTACCCCTGGATGCCCACGGTATTAGGTACATAGCCGTAGAAAATGAAAACGGTGTACCGTATGATCTTGTCATGCTTCTGGGCCTACATAGCAAATGGAAATCTCGCATTGCTGTCCGTCATGCCGATGTGGATGTCCGTCCGGTTCATGAGTACTTTGGAGAACCTGTTTGACGGATGGTAGAAGTGTGGAAGGCTCAGCCTGAGGCTCCTGATTGGGTATCTGTACTGGAAGGTGTTGCACAATTGAAGTACTTTTAACCTTTTCGCGTTAGTCGCAGAGTGGTTGATGTGAGTGTTTTTAACATTATTGTAACATTTTTGTTGACGTCTAAGCTGGCAATAAAGAAGAAAGAGAATCAATGTGCTTGTAGCTCAAGCGGTAGGGTTCCGGACCGCTGTGCACGAGGTTCCGGGGTCGATTCCCGGCCGCCGCCGAGCCTTTATTGTCATCGCCTGTCATCACCTGTTATCAGGCGATGAGAGCGGCTGTCAACACACGCGCCGTGATTGGTTTGGTTCTGGCCCCGCCCTCCTGCGCTGTGATTGACAGGTGTGGTGCACATTTCCTACTACCCCGTCGTCTCGGCCTCTGATAAAAACCTTTAAAGCAGCGGTCTCACCGCTGATGCATCATAAAAAAGACCGACTGCAGACACTTTTCGAGGCGTGTTGCTTGGCTGTATGACTGTCCTGTAACATTGGTCATACGAAAACTGTATGCACAGATGATGGAAGCATGTATAAAACAAACATGCTTTGCACATGCTTGTGTCGTGTCCGCACATAAATTTGTTATCATGTCTGCAGTGAACACCGTGTAGGACATATATATATATATATAGTATATATATCTATATATATATATATATATATATATATATATATATATATATATATATATATATATATATATATATATATATATATATATATATATATATAGTATAAGATTCCCGACTAATCTATACAATTCAACGCGACGGTTGTTTCCAGCGCACCATTGCAGCGGCTGTCCAACGCCGCATTTTGCTTTTAAAAGTGAGGGGCACATTACAGACAACATCAAAATTGTAATACCGGTTAAGGATCAACGATGTGTGAAATGTGTATGGTAATCACTAGTAAGAGAAATGATACGATCGTATTTGGTAGTCTGCGCGATAACTAAATAATGACAAAGTAGTGATATTGTAATTTCGTTTTATTAATTTTTCTCGGAACCCAAAGGCACTGCATAGAGAAGTGGACACTATGTTATAAATATACAATGCTGTCAGCAATTCTGCATCCCGAACCCTGTAATATTTGCGACGTAACCTTTACCCTGCACCCCCTCACCTACGCAAGTTGCCCTATGAAACATATCTTCGCCCAATCCTTGAATTAGCTTCTGCCGTGTGGTATCCTCCTCAGGAATAGCTTTGTAATCAAAGTGAATGCATCCAAAATCATGCTGCAAGGTATATAACATCGTCCAACTCCCGCCATACAAGTGTCTCCCTCCTTAAAAGCTCAATCCCCCTACACCTACTCGAGACGCGTCCGTATAGCTGCCCTCCTATGCATTATTCACACATCACGCTATTCAAACACCAGTGTCATCATCCAGCTCCCTGAGCCTTTCAACCGAACATCATATCGTCTAATAGTCAAAGTTATAAGCGTAGTTTCGGACATACATCTGCCTTCAATAACTCCTCATTGTCAAGCGCAGTTATGTACTGGAATAGTCTCCCTGACAACATACTCTCACTTTCAGATCCTACTGCATTTCGAGCTGCTATCCTATATTACTTGAGTGTCATATACTTTTTATTTCCCATAATGTTCTTACATAAATTGCGTTTTACATTTTTGCACAATACGCGATTTCTCGTTGGTGCTGGCGCTTTTCCCAAAAAGAAGATTAAAGTGTAAAAATGGCTTCGTGTTTCTGCTCAAATTGTTCATGGTTGAGAGAACGCGAGATCCTTCGTTTCATGTATGTGCTTTTAAAAGTGTTAATACTGTACTTCGACTAAATCCTCTCTTGTCTATTGTCCAGAAATAGACCTGCAGGGTGTTTTGAATAAATATACAAATGAAAAACTGTAAACACTGAAAAGGCAGAAATACAAAATTAGTATAAAACATCATTTAATAAATTTATATCTACAGTTCTAAAATAAGCGCCGTTACCAGTTGGAACTATGCCTGTGGGAAAGCGATTCTCAATCAATAGAAGTTTGGGGTAAAAATTAGACATAAGAAGTGGATATGCTGCAATGGGGGACCCCAACACATATCATGAAGCACCTAATTATCCACTTCATTTCAACTCTAACGACCCAAAAACTGCTCATATTCATGGACTCTAGAAAGACTCTAGGGCGAAGTTTTGTGGCAGGATCTCACGACGAGGCTGTCATCGATGCAGGATATACTCTAAAGACTCTTCACAACCAGAGCTTTAGGTAGACTTTCAGTGGGGGCCCTCTCACGGGATATTATTTAACACAAAGGCGACTCGACTGGATGGACCCGCACAGAGTTTACCCCATTTAAACCCAAGTTGCATTTCAAGGGACCACGCCAAGCAATCAGATGGCGTTAAGTGACCTCCTTCGATGCATGCCAGCCATCTCTAGCTAGGGGTCTGGAGCAAAACGAAAAAAAGGCTAGGCTTCTCCTGCGGTATCGATGCAGGAGTGCATTGACACGAGCGTTTCTCTCAAAGATACCGTTGCCGACAACCCTGACTGCGACAAATGCTCCGACAATGAAACCTCAGCCCACATCCTGCTATTTTGCCGGAAGTACTCGGATGTCCGTTATGCCCGCTCTGCTAGCCAAACTCTCAGCAATCAAAATTAAGAATCCACCAGGAGAGATCATCTTCCCTTCTGGCTCCAACCGCAGTTGCCGGAAAATTCAGAACTATCCATATGAAGCGCAAGTTCGTTCGGTTCTTTTGCAGGGGTTGTGGTGATGTCAGAACGCCGAGCTCTGATTGGCCCTGATTCAAGGATAGTGGGTACACTTCAAGGCAGCTTGCTTTGAGGTCTACCCACTATCCTTCATTGAGAACCAATCAGAGCTTAGCGTTCTGACGTCACCATAACCCCTGCAAAAGAAGCGAACGAACTTTGGCTCCGCATTAGAGTTCCTCGAGTCATCCGGCGTCGCCGATAGACTCTAGAAGTTTCCTCCCCTCCCAGTAAAATATATTCCGTTCACCCTTACTGCCTACTGTTTCACTTTCTCTTTTTCTAATTCTCTTCATTTTAACTTTTTTTCACTCTCGCTCTCTCTATGTTTAATTAAAAAAAACAGTTTAGCAACCTCCTGCCCCGCCCCACACACACAGACATATATTTGTTGCGTTATAATATATAGGGTGGTCCAAGTCACCAGGCTCGATCTAAAATGGACCGTAAAAATCAACGCCTGCACGTAGCAATCTAAACTTTTCGTCAAAGGAGTATATGACTGGTCGATATTTTCTTGTGAAATTACAAAGCGTAGTTCTCTTTCTGTAAAAAAATAAGGCCAAGAAACTTGCCAAGGTCTACGGCAGGCAGCTACGCAGACGACAGGGATTCAGTAGCGGGGTGTGTTTGACGTTCTTATTGATAGATGGCGTCGGGAGAACCGTCCGAAGGTGCAGCCGACCAGCGAAAGAAAGCAGACGACACGCAGAGAAATCCGTTGGCAGCAGAAGCGCCGCTGTTATACAGACGCGTTTTTTTACTCTAAGTTTTGCTTTTATTGTACGCATTTACTTTTTAACCGAAGGTGCATTTCAAAAAGATTATGTTTATTTTAATAAACCACGGTGTTCGGGAGTCGTCGCGATAAGGCGTAGCGCCATCTATCAATACGAACGCCAAACACACCCCGATACTGAACCCTGTCGTCTGCGTTGCTGCCCGCCGTAGACCCTGGCAAGTTTCTTCGGCCTTATTTTTTACAGAAAGAGAACTACGCGGTGTAATTTTACAAGAAAAAACCGACCTGTGAAATACACCGTTGACGAAAAGTTTAGATTGCTATGTGCAGGCGTCGTTTTTTACGGTCCATTTTAGATCGAGCCTGGTGACTTTGACCACCCTATATATATGATAGTTCGGAAAGTACCACTTGGTGAAATGTAGGGTTAAACAGACAAATCTTGTGAAGCCGACATATTCGAGGTATTTTTCTGCAAATCGTGAGATTAGGCAAGGATAGGCGTGCTTCCGATAGGTAATGCTAGTTGTGCGGTCGGATGGTAAGAAAGTATAAAACGAGCAGTGCGATTTTTAAAGGATTCTACTGCAGATGCAAGGATGACACCAGGGCCCCAGGTTGAAGCTGAATACTCAAGTTTAGTACGAAGCAAAGTTTTAATAACTTCTTGTAAACGACTTCCGTTTGTGACTTTCCAGTACGAAATTTTGTTACTATGTAACATAAATGAGAATCGATGAGACATCGACTGTTGCGTTAACTTAAAGGGGCCTGCAATCCTATTTAAGCGTCTACCTTTCTTGCTGTTTCTATGTCTCCTGGGGTCCGGGCAAGCCAGCGGGCACGGAGAGAGTAACTAAATATCAGTGCGTCATATTTTAACCGGACGACGCGGAAACCTCCTCCACCGACGAGGGCGACCCGCGGTACCGAAAGCGCGCAAAATGTGACGTCTTTGGTCCTAGGTTTACTACTGGTCAGAGCTGCTAAAAGCTTCTTTTTAGTCGAAATACAAAATAGAAGTGGCGCGAACCGTTTCAATTATTTATAAAAGTAGTTTTTGTTCAGTATTTTAGATCAGAAAAGACACGAATGAAGTCTATAAAGTACGGAAACAAGAAATGACCCGTCGACATACCCACCACCAAGCGGTGGAAAAGGCGGCGCATACTAGAAAGGAGTAGTGGGATCAGGCGCCGACACGGAAAGGTCCCGGATGTACGCGGCGGCGTTGCGGTCATATGGACAGGAGGATCCGACCAGCTCCGAGCGTTCCGAAGGCCTTCGGCGAGAAGCTTTGTCTGGCGGTTTGGCCGTTTCGCAGTATGGTAGCGCGAAGTGGCTCCCATTCTAAACTGATCTTTACCCCGTGTTTGCTGTCGTTTGTGGCCAACGAAGTGTCATGCCGAATTAGAGTTTAATCGCGCAGTAAATGCAATGAGAGCCGCTCTGGCTGCCCGCTGCATACAGCCTATCCAGAACATGCTTTAGTGGCGCCCTCTCGCGCCGTCGACACGGAGTGCGGCAGCTGTGAGCGCTCGATGAGGTCACTACCCCTGCTAGAGTTCACGGCCACTCAAGCAACCAAGGACGTCATGAGGAAGGTTATTTTTTGCTTGTTTTTGTAATTTCTAATTTGCCTATAAATCTTAAAAATATGGGAATTTCGAGAAACGAGAAGTCTCACTAAGTTACTATGTTCAGTGCGCCCAGGTTCGGTGCAAATTAAAAACCAGTAAAAAAGTCCCTGCATGGCCCCTTTAAGACACAGTGGGTGTGAACGTTTAGTGCGTGCTGTGTATTTAGTTTCTTAAAGGGACACTGACAGGGTGTTTATGCTCGCCAAGGTTTTTAGTCGTACATGACATATGAGAGCCCAACTACCCAGAACACAATTTGTGACTCGAAATTCGGTTTCTTTCCGCCCGAAAACCACCGATCAAGAACTGGCCGGTTCGAGTTTCGCTCATTCTCTTTTCGGTGGTCACGGGCCGTTTTCTAAGGTATCAATGCGACCACGAAATTTAATGAAAGTCATTTGGTCACTGAAGGCACACACTCAATATTAAAAATAGAAAAAAATAATGAAACCCATTTTTTGTGGCTTTTAAAAGCTGCAAATACGTTGATTGAAAAAAAAGTTCCACAGAGAACCGGAAGCATTCTGTGCGTGCGTCGTTTCGCGTATCGTGGGACTCGCGGGGACGGCGATGGCAGCGGACGACGGGCGTGGGACCTCTACTTCAGAACTGTCGTTCGCGGTACCGGCGAATTCTGTCTGCCTTTAAAAGAGAAATTTGGGACTGATCAAAAGAATTGGTATTCATCCCGTACGACACGCCCGACCACCAAGCCGATTTGCATGAAGACGTCGCCGAGCCGTCGCTCCTTCTCGTGGCTGAAGACACTGCTCGCGCAAACTTCAAGCACGACATGTCTACTTCGAGTTGAATATGCACGCGTACGATTTCTTTACTAGGTGCGAATGTCGCCAATGCGTGGTGCTTCCCAGCTTCGACCCGGGAGTGCTTTTGCTGGAGGAAAATCGGCAGCAAACTTTCCAACTTACAGTTTACCGGCTGAATTATTACTTAGGAAAGAGATCCCCGGTAACGAAGTCCCCCAGTAGCTCAGTGGGAACGACGTCCGCTTCCCACGCGGCAGGACCAGATTCAATCCCCAGTGATGGTCTTTTTTTTTCCAAACATTTTTTTAATGTTTACATGTCTTTTTTTTTACAATTATCACTGAAGAAACAAACAAAAAATAACAACCAAATGTTGTGGACGAAACGTCGCTGAATTGAATGGTATGGGATTTCCTTTTTGACACCTGCAAACTCAATGAAATCACTTTCCACAAAATGCAAGGAGCATATAAATCAGGTTCCGTCCGCTTTCCGAGGTGCCCGTAAATGTTCTACAGGAATTGCAGGCAGCCATTGGTCCCGATCCCGTTGATCTTTCGGAAACTCTGTCGCACAATGCCACTTTTTTCGGACGCAGGACATGTGAGCCAGCTCTGTCACGCAACATCTTGGGTGTATTCATTTCGGAGCCGATCATGGAAATTAACCACGGGCACACACTACTCATCTCCAACTCCTCA
The DNA here is from genome assembly GCA_037355805.1 of Ixodes ricinus. NCBI lineage: Eukaryota > Metazoa > Arthropoda > Arachnida > Ixodida > Ixodidae > Ixodes > Ixodes ricinus. Next base: position 76,139 of record JAZHYW010015483.1, read on the forward strand.
ATGTACAAAACAATTCATCTTGGAGTACAGAACAGCGAGCGGAACATACATAACTGCAAAAGAATCGCAAACAGTTCCCGCTACGCCGCATGTCGTCTGCTACGCAAGAAGAGAAAAAGAAAAAAAAAGCGCATGGTCGGGTGTAGCAACGTGACTTCCGCCACTCTCTCCTCTCCACTCCTCCGACCTCCGTGCGCGGGTTTCGGTTTCGGTTTCGAGCAGTTGCGTCTTTTGGCTTTATTAAAAAAATATTATACTCTGTTGCAAAATATTAATTGGGTAGTCCTTTGACACCATAATGAAGCGCCTAACAAAAAAAGGAAAAAAATATTTTGGGGGTGTCAGTGTCCCTTTAAGAATCCTTCTAGTTCCTTTCGTCTGTCTGTTCAGCACAATATCCTAAAGTTCTGATGTCAGGCATCATACAACAGGGCTTTGCATTTTTGATTAAACAGTATATAATTTTAGTTACAATAATATTACAATTTTATAGTTAAATTAACTTTTTTACCACTCCTGTACAAGGATTTATTACTTTATTAGTAACAAATGCATATTTCAGTAGGCGCGTGACGATCATATATGTATGTTTGAAAAGGAATATTCAATATACTTCTTAATATATATAGATATATATATATATATATATATATATATATACATATATATATATATATATATATATATAAATGTAAACTTTAAGAAAGCCCCAACTATTTGGGTTGTGTCCTAGAAGCAGTATTGCAGAATTGGAAACGTGTGTCAAGCGTGCGGTTTGTCGTTTGTAAGAAGAAAAAAAGCAGTGTCAAATCCAGTTGTTTTAAAAGCTAACCATTCCATAATTTCACATTCAAACACACATCAATAATGGTAAAAAAAAACACCTCGGAGACCGAAGAAATTTATTAAAATAATATGCTGTTGTAATGTATACGGCATCAAAACAACGATAAAACACCTAGACAGAGCTCGCTACTATGTTGTTTTTGCTTTAGCGATCTTCTAAAATTCTCATCAGAGACGAAAACCACGGCGTTAAGAAGTACTGATTTCCACATATCGGTTAGTACATCTAGACTCACATGAAAGTACATTTATCAATAACAAGTGCAGGCTTTTAAAAGACACGCGATATTTGTCACAAAACAAAACCGGGCTTTTCCCGGGTTTGTGTGCAAAAGCAGTGATAAAATACAGGATGTATTGTTAAGTTATCGGTGATGTTGCATAAATAAATCATCTATAGTTCACCGCGATCGACTGTCTACGTGTTCTCCAGAAAAGATGACTTACCGACTTTGTTTTAGATTATTTTTTTAAGAAATTCTTTCTGAAAGCAACAAGGCTCATTGCCAAAACAAAGAATTCTTTCTGTCGCGCAAGAAACTAAAAAGGCTGCACTTCGTTGCGCTTGATCAGCCTGCTCTTAATTGCGAAATTATTTCCGCCTGGCGTTTGTGAGACGAAAAATGCATGGCTCGTTGTGACGTAAGCGCCATATCTCAATCCATTAAAACTAGAAACTGTTGCGCAAAGAAATGTATTTGAATGAAACTGAGTCGAATAAATATGTATTTGATGAATTGGCGTTTCCGTAAACCGGGCGTCCTAATGAATGGCATGTTCTAACTCATAGCGTATAATTGTAGCAGTGCATTAGCCGCCTGGGTGGCTCCGAGGCAGAGAGGCGGCCGACGGATACCTAGGTGACGGGTTCGAATTCCGACCAACGTGCCCAAATCTTACGGAGGCGCGTTGCGTGGAGGGTGTCGTGCAACTGCTCTTCCGGCTGCACGTCAAAAGCTCCCCAGGTTTCGGTTGCACGAAAAAAAATGTTCAAACTTTATTATTAGAAGTCTATGGGTCCGATTCCCTACCGAAAAAAAAACAACAGTATAAACTGGATTACGGAACAGAAAAATCTAATTGGATTTCTTGCTGGAAACCTGAAATCTGAGTTTGCAGAAAATGGTCTGCAAAACTAGATTTCAGGTTTGCAGCAAGACATTCGTTAGATTTTCCTGTTCCATAATTTAGTTTATACTGTTTTTTTTCTGTAGGGTTGCTAAGCAAAATGCACGAATGAACTCTTCCTGCGAAAACATTTCCTGCAAGGTCCCTATCCTGAGAGACTGTGGACATCGAGCATCAGTGAGTAAAACTTGCATCTTTTTCGTGTTCGCAATGAGAAGCTTAACGATGGAAGAGAAGAACCAAAAATGCAATTCACACGTTGGTTTTTCTACGAACTACTCAATTATAACTTGAGAATATGAAAAAAGAAGCAATGGATTTGATTACGCCCATATAATCACCGCGAACTGAAGAAATGCGGAAGGTGGTGAATCTCGAGCGGCTTATTATCGCTCCCCAGCGAATGAGATTGCTTCCATCTCTACATTGCGATTGCGGAACGAGCAAGCCATATTAATTTCGCTCAAGGGAAGGCGTTGCCAGCGAGCTGGCAAGCAAGAGGACGAACGGAAAGCGTTCGCACTTACCTGAAATGAGCTGCCGGTCGATCTGATATCCCTGTTGTTTCTGCAAAGCGGCGATACCGACGGCGACCGCAGCGCTCGGACGGGGTCCGTGGGCTGCTCCGGCTGCTGGTCAAGGCCGGGCAAATCGTCTACTTCAAGTTTGCCCGCAGCTTCTTGCTCCCCTCCTGCCCGTGACTACGCGTGACGCGATTTTCTCACTAAACCGTTGGGGCTCGAGATTAAAAGAGCGCAAGTGGAATGCTCTCATAAGACTGTCAACAAAATTCCACAGTCGCAAAAAAACAAAAAAAAAACAACACCGCCAACGTTATGCAACGTTAGAAGTAACACGTTACTGATCACGCGTTACTGCTTTCAGTAACGTTCTAACGTACTCGTTACCATAAAGATTTACTTACGAATGAAGTGTTTTCGTTACTATTTGGCGGTATTGGTTTTATCAAAATACGTTATTCGTTAGTCGTTCCTCTTGATTAAAATTAATCATGTTTCCCGTTGAAAATTTTTTTTCCGTGAACTAGGCAGAAACGAATAAAGATTTTATCTTTTACTCGTAAAAAGCTTTTATTTTTAATCGTGCTCTGGGACGACTTTGTTTCCAAAAAGAGAGGGCAGGGGAGGGGAGGGGGGGGGGGCTGTCTATTGGCGACAGCCACGGACATCTAGAAGGACGACGAGCGGGTGAGATAAAATATTAATACAGTTCAGTTCTGTTCCAGATTTAAAGCTGCTGTGTCCTTCGTCCTCCTACAACCACGCTTCTAATATTTGTGTCCTCGTCGTTCGGGCGCTGTGTTCCATTTGGTGAAGTATGCCCAAATAATCTCGTATCACCATTCTAATTTATTAACCCTCTTAGCACTAATGTATTATGAATGAGAAGATGTGCTCTTAATTTATTTAACACTCCCTTAAGACACATCCGCTCCATCTTTATTTCTAATTCTTGCAATCAGCTATTATCTCTAATGTTATGTTTTTACCTTTCATATCTCAAACCCAAACTCTTCCCCGCCCCCCCTCTACATTTCTCAACGACCTCCACACTTGTTCAATTTTTATCTTTTCTTACCCTTCCACTCATCAACAGCACCCTTTCATTCCTATACAAGAAATTCATTCTTATCTGCAGCAAATTTTCAAATAAATGTGGGACAAGTTATATGTATGCAGATCTCACTGCGAATTTATATGGCTCGACGGACATTAGATGGGAATAGAACCATCACAATTGAAAGACTAATTAACTAAAATTCAATGATGAAGTTTTTCATTGCTGTTATTAGGATATATGTTTATATATACGAACTCTGAGGCTGTCATATGCCAAGACTGTTCCATTTCGTGGAATTCGCGTCACCAGCACGTGTTCCGAGTTATCTGCCCCTGAATATTCTACTTAATCCGACTTCTTTTCCACTCAATCCGGCGAACCCGCGAAAGCGAAACGGTCGACAGCTTTTGGAGTCCTTCAAGATGCGGCACAGCCCTACAAACATCGGTACCCCTCCCCAGCCCTATCCGATGCCGACCTTACCTTTCTTGGGCCGTAACTTCAGCCTTGACCTCCATCTGCCTCCTACACCAGTTCGTTCGGATCCTTCCGTTCCCCCGTTTTGCTATCCATGCACATTCGGTTCCTTCCTTCTTTCCCGTTTTCCTGATAACGCTCCCCTCTTCCCCCTCCCTCGGGAGAAAACAAAACCGCGGCCCGTTGGAGTCGTCGGAGTAACCATTAAACGTTTGCTGCCAGCGTTTTTTTTTTCTTGAACAAAAACTCTTGTCCGTTCTTATTTTTTATGTTCTTTCATTTATTTATATCACCCTCACCAGCACGCTTCCCGTTCCAAGTATAGCCTAACTATGCTCCATTGGCCGGATAGAAGGGCAAACTTTAGGGGACAAATATCGCGGAACATGAGTTGGTTACGCGAATTCTACAAAATGGAACAGTCTTGGCATACGACAGCCTCCAAGTTTTGTAATACAAACATATATCCTAATTACAGTATTTAAAAACGTAATTACCGAATTTTAGTTAATTAGAATGATAATAGTGATGGTTATATTCCCATCTAATGTTCGCCGAGCCATAGAAACACGCAGTAAAAACCGCATTATAAACTCTTTCCCCTTTGTTTAAAAATTTGGTGCAACCAAGAAACGAACATCCCATACTTACCTGTGACGGATGATATTGTCAGGAATGACGAGGTGACGAAATAAAAAACGGCTGAGGAAACTGAAACCTTTAATGAAGGTGAACTTGTGCCCAAAACAAAAAGTGAACAGAAGATAACAACAGAGCGTCGCAGACGTCGAAGTCGGCGTAACAGCTAGATCGAACATTGGGGCGAGACTGACCTCGAACATGCAACAGAGTTCTCGAATTTACCAGAACACTAAATTGTAAGAATAAATAAAAGACGCGTCGCAGACACAATAAAAAAAAAATGGAGAAAAAAGGTAGCAACGGGTCATTTTCCTTCCTCCTACTGACGCGCTCCCAAGCGGACGCGAGAAGAAGGAAGAAAGGAGACGTTTTTCTCCTTCTCCAGGCAGGCGGAGAAAGCTTTCGCCCTCCCGACTCATCTTCTTTCGGTTTCGTTTTTTGAGCACGTCGCACACGTTGTCAAATAAAAGTTGTTGAGTTGATTGAACTTCAGCGGCAGCGAATGACGCCTGAAATTTTGTCTCCCAGTCCAAACGGTATACAACTTGTCGGTTGCATTTACGTTTTTACTACTAATTTTATGAAGCGAGGAAACGAAGGGGTTTGAAACAGCGAAGTTCCGGAGCAATGTCACTGTCAGCAGCGCTACGTACACTGGGCTAAGATGGCTGACTCCGGATTGCGGAACAACGAGTCGGCGTTAACGAGGTTATGGAAACCGCGGAAACTGCGTCGATAGAAGGCAGGTTTTGCTGCGCGGCGCCTGGGTGCCTGCTGCGCTGAGTTCGCTTCTGTTTTCCGATGCCGAGTGCCAACCGGCAATCAACGTGGTTCTGTATTTCTGCGAGTCAGCAACATAAGAGCAACATTGCGATGGAAGTATTGTGCGTTGTGAACGAAGACTGGAATTAGGGAGTCTTCGTAGAGCGCGTCTTTCCCTCCGCTAAGCCTTCTGCGACGAAAAAGCCGCCACCGCAGAGTTCCGGGTATCGTAGCGGGATGCGGAGAGCGTTGCTGGACGGCGAAGACGAGTTACGAAAACTCCCTGCTGTCGCCAATGTGACCGTGTGTCCGTGTATCAGTGGTGTAACATCAAGATGAGATAACGTAAACTGTCGGGAATTGATGCCGCTGGTCGGACGGACCGTGATCGGAGGGGGCGAGGTGTCACAGGTTGTCATTTTGCTTTACATAAAAGATTCACTGACTCCCCCCAAAATATTTTTTTATTTTTTTGTTAGTTGATTATTAACTTGGTCAGAAGACTACACAATCATTATTTTGCTGTTGTTGTATATTTTGTTAAAGTGAAAAAACGCTACTGCTCGAAACCGAAATAGATACAGGACTGGAAAGGAAGAAGAAATGTAAAAGATGAGAGCGCTGCCGGAGGTCACGTGACTGTGCACATTACGTTTTCAATCAACGCATTGCAACTTTTAGAAGCCACAAAAAATGTGTACCATATTTCTTTTTCTATATTTAAAATTGAGTGTGTGCCTTCAATGACCTACGACGTTGAATATATTTGGCGGTTGTGTCTAAACCATAGAAAATGGCACGTGACCAAAGAGGGAGAGTGAGGGCGACTTAGACCAGCCACTTCTCAACTAATAAATTTCGGGCGAGAAAAAAAAGAATTTCGAGCCGGAAATTGTGTTTTGAGTAGTTGGGCTCTCATATGTTATGTACAAATGAAAACATTGGCTATCGTAAATACACTGTCAGTGTCCCTTTGAAGAATTTTAGGCCGCTTGAGGTATTACGGTGCAATCGATCGACCTGCGGATAGTCATGTTGGAACTCTGATCTGAACCAGTTCCCATCGTATAGTGGCCAATGTGACTCTCGTCTGCGTTATCCAGTTATCCTTTCCCCGAGAGCGATTGCGTTCTAGGGAAGGACTGAACAGTCTTGAAGTATTGTGTAAATTTCGTATATTTACAGTTTGGAATTTTAGCATTAAGGAGGATGCTAAAATTGCCAAAAAAAGCTATCCTTTATTTTGCTATTAAAAATACTACGGTTCCTAGAGAAACTGCCCTCCAAGTGGCACGCTGGGATGAGCGCTAGAGTTTTCGTGCTCACCACGGCGTAGCTCCGTACAGCTAACACCTGCCGCAAGTCGCGTCTTTGACTCCATTCATGTTGATCGAAATGCGATATCTCTACGATAGAAAAGCTGGCTACGACGTGCTGTCCGTGGAAGCATACATATTTCTTGGAGCCGCAGTGGAGCGGCTTGTTTTTTTGGGGCTTTAAAATAATTACGGCATGATCGTTTACTTAATTTTTTAGAGCGCAGCTCTTAAGGACACGACCACATTGGCGTCGCGGAGGCTTGCGGCGCGACGGTCGGCGCCACGGGCTGCCGACCAAAACCAGTTTTGGCCTTCAGCGGCGCGACGTACAGCGCCGCTGAGCCAAGCGGTCCTTGCGCGGTTCAGAGTTCGCCGCACCTCGCCGCAGAAGAGAGGAGCCAATAAGAGGTGGCGTAGATAGTGACGCTGCGATGCCATGGCAACGCTGAAGCTGGCCCTCCGCGCGTCTTTCACGTTCCGAAAGAACGTAGCGTTGTTTCGTTTCGTTGGTTATCCCTATTTCCCCGATGCCTTCCCCAGTGGAGCGGTTCCTTGACACAGTGCAACTGTTTCCCTTTTATATGACAAGACGCAGCCAGACTACCTATATAAGGACGCTATGGACAACCGCTGGGAAATTATAGGAGATGAATTCGGAATTACAAATGAGTTTCTCCGTGGCACTTGTTGCATGTCGTCTATGTTGTGACGGATGTCGTGTTGATTTATTGACACTCTCGAAAGTAGCCTTCATCTCTGGCGCGCCGCTGGCGCAGCGAAGCACTGGCCTTTCCTTCGGTGTTTCGATAGAACCAACTCGACCGGACCCAAAACCTGCGCCTCCTTCCCTTCAGAGCGCGGAGACGTCGCAAGATCAACGAGCAGGTTAGGATAATCACATTCACGCTGATCACCAGGCCATCATGGACACCTACCGTGTAAGCAGGGAGTGCGGTTTCGATGCTGATATATGCGAAAGATGAGAGCCGAAACGGAAGAATCTGAATAAGAGCAGACGACGAAAGAGCGAAAAATCCAACAGGAGGCGCGCGCGCGATCGCAAGAGCCAGTGCTGTCACGTGACGCCCGCAAAACGGAGGCCACTGTGAACCCCTCGCGTTGGGACGGCGGACGGCGACGGCGTTCACGCTAGTGTTGTCAGACCTTTAGGCGCCCGTTTCCGGCTTGAGCGGCGTCGGCGTCGCCGTCGCCATCGACGTAACCGTAACGCGATAGCGTAACCGCGCGGTGCATTATGGGAAATGTCCCATAATGCACCGCGATGACGCGCGCGTTGCGTTGTGGGACGCTTTCCATAATGCACCCTGCGGGAGAAAGGAGGGAGGAGTTGGAGGGGGACAAGGAGAGGAAGAAGGAGGGGGAGGAAAGAGCAGGAGAGAGGGAGAGAAAGAACGAGGGGAGGGGAAAGAGTGAGGCGAAGGGGAGGAGGAGTAGAAGAGGAGAAAGGGGCGAGGAGCAGGGGAGGAGTAGATGAGGAGGGAGGGAGGAGAGGCATACCGTCATCCCCGTACCCCCGTTTCTGGCGGCGTCGGAGCGCGTTGCACGCCCGGCGTTTGGAAATTTTCGGGTTAGCACTAGTGTTTTAATAGGGCGTTTACTTACGGTTTTTAAGGGTGGCTTCACCCGTTCTGTGGCAAGGTGCTACAATAACAGCACCAGGCAAAAAGGCATCCAATTTTATGCCTTCCCGAAAGAAAGCAGCCCCTGAAAAGAGTGTCCAAAACAGGTAAAAAGAGCTGAAGAAGAGCGGCAGAGAAAAAGCGTTTTCCGACTTGTTTAGCAATTTGCTTCCTAATTTATATTCACCCCATTGCGCGCTCACTAAATAGTGTAAGATTACAGGGCGCGAGACATAGTAGGATGTGCCGAAGTCTTCCGTACGTTGAAATCTCCTGAGCACTCACTCCGTAGCGATACATCCGTTGGTCTATTTCAATCGGGACCTGAGCAATGCCGTGCGGCGGCCGTTTTTAATACAATCTTTGCTGATTGTATTTTTGGGGTAACAACTGTTATTGCGACGACATGTTTCGAGCACAACTGTGCTTCAAAAGACCAGGACAATAAAAAAAGAAGGAGAAGAAGCAATACTCGGTATGTATAACTTGAAATAAAACAGCTTTTTCGAAATCAGCTTAATTGTTTTTTCTAACAAAACGTGAAAACACCGCACAATGCAATTTAGAAGTACAACACTTAGACCCAAAAAAGTAGCAAACGAACCTGACCCACCTTGTGGTGGGCTATTATGCCACAACCTGATTTTGGCTGGCCTTACTGATCCATTCTGTATTAACACCAATCGAGACAGCAGAAAAAAGCATTCACCGTCGGGCAAGTCCTACCGTTCGGAGCTTGAGCAAACAAAATTAAACTGAATAGAAACTGTACGCAAAAGTTCATCTGTACCCGAAGTTTTCGGGTTTCTCGCATGGTTGGTTCATTTTGACAAACGCGAGTGGTTGGTTTATTTGACAAACGTCAGAATAAAACGAGTTTAAAAAACTATCTCTCCCTGAGAATGTCTCTTTAGCTCGTCTTACTTCATTGTGGATTAAACGTTATTCCCAAGCCCGAGCACTACAAAGCTCAGTATTCCACCGACACAGTTGACGCTGTTCCGCGGTACTACACCGAGCCGATGGTCCCTCGAATTTTGTGCTCTTTGACACTGAAGTAGGTGTTCACTTGTTTCCAAGTTCATTGAGACGTCGGAGCAGCCGGAGTGCTCGAGGGAGTAGTGGGGTCGTTGTTTTTGCCGCGGTCGCAGCGGGACCACAGCGTGAACGCAGTGGGTTCACGCGCGTTCACGGAGACGGAGAAGCCGGCGACGACGAAGCAGACGACAAGGCGATTCTAAAGCAATAAGACGACTGGAACTGTTTTTCTGCGCTTGATGGCAAACTAAGGCATCACGAACTCCACAATCTTATGAAGTGCAGACATGCAAAAGAACCCACGCTAATACCAGGTCTTCCCAAACTATGGTGTATGCCAACATCAGCCCTATTCCGGGAAGCCGGAGACCGATGACTACAAGTAGCATGGCGGCGGCAATACTTCCGGAATGCGCGCACCCGAGCAGTTCGCTTGGTGGCATCGGTCTAATGGGACAATTTGCGCCACCTAGCCTAGATACTTGGAACTTCTCGGCTGGACCCATGGCCTGCGATATCCCGAAGTGCGCGAACACTGATCTCTATGACAATTGCTGGATCGCGCTTCCCCGCTTCGAACCCATTGCGCGATTAAAGCCACCGGTCGGCCATCTTACCGGTGCCGCTGAAGCGTTGTCAAGGCGGTGGTCACGTGACCTTTGCCTCTGTTTTCACGTGACCTACACACGGTAACCATGGTAACTGTCTAGGCTTGACAGCGCTAGAGCATATCTCGTAAGATGGCCGACGGTGGCTTCATTTTCGGTGCGGGGAAGCGGGATCCAGCAATTGTCATTGAGATCAGTGTGCGCGAACGCTTCTCCGGCCGTCCCATTCGCGCGGAGAGGGCGTAATCGGAAAAAGAGAAGGAGGCGGCGTCTCTCCGCGGGGAGGCGCTCCCAACCCAGTCATCGACAGCATGGCACAAGGCAGAAGAGTTCAAGGAAAGGTCTTCTTACGTCGAGTTACTGCAACTTATATTTACAATATTTTTTGTGTATTGTGGTAGAACGGTGAACAGCTGCTCTGGGGACGTAGATAGACAATTTGTGATATTTATTTAATTATTTATTTCAGATATTCATGTGTACATGTCGCGGCTAGCGCTACAAGCGCTCCTTTTGATATATTTCATTGCAACCTTTAGCACGTATAAAACTCCAGAAAAACAATTAGCTTCGTACATAAAATCTTCGGATTTCCCTAAATAAAAATAATCATGCTGCAAACTTTTTTATCGTTGCAAGTTGTTTGGCGTAGCTCTTTGAGCCTGAGCACGAGGTTTGATGTCCTCCTTTTAATATTTTAAATATTTATTACGCAATTTTTGCGGGTCGTATTACGGTGTTTGCTTCTACTAGAAGTACCTTTGAGCCGGGTCACACTGCCTATACATTATACATAAGACAGTCTGCAGATATCAGTCACCACGGTATCCGTGGTTCAAATGCCACGTGCCACGTGTCTCCTTGAACTCGTTGCCTTGCGGCATTCGAAGCTCAGATCTCGTGGTGACTCGAGTTTGAATGTGTTTGCAGACTATCTTTTGTATGATGTACATGCAGTGTGACCCCGGCTTTGGGGAAAAACTCATGGCGGTGAGGTACAAGCACCTCGCAAAGATTTCGCCATTTTTGTTTTTATAAACTTCGTGACAATTGTAGGCACTGACTGAACAGGTGGGGCGTTATCTTGTAAACATCATGTGACACCATGATTTCAAGTGACAACCCGGAGAGACCATAGCAGCTATCCCTGTTAAAATGCACATGTCAAATTAGCTTTGTAGAAAGCTATTTAGGAGGATGAAGGAACAGCGGTTCTGGCAATCTAAAAACAAAATACCTTTTCTCTTTTTTCCTCACGCACCTCCCCCCCCCCCCCCCCCCCCATATCGGCAGATCAACTTCCTCTACGTTTCGCGACTGCACTGCGTCCGCAAAGAAACCTATATGGCTAGGTCGTGTGTTTATAGTCTTAGAACATACGTTGCTTTCAATCCATGTCAAGAAGTTGCCGAAAACAAAACAGCCCGGGGAGCCCGGGTGAACGCAAGATGAAGCACGACGACGCGACACCACCCTCCCACGATGCCTGCGACTAAAAGTCTGCACGGGCCGATATTTCGAAGCCCGCCCCAGCCTGGCCCGTTGTCTATTGGGTCCGGACTTGCCCGCGGCCCGCTATCTAAGTATATCCGATAGCCGGCCCGGCCTGGCCCAAAGCTAATTTTCACGGACCAGCTGCGCTTTATTTTAACGCAGTATGAATAGCTCACGAATTGCGTGGCATGGCAGCTCGCTTGCAACTGCTACACACACGTTGATTACGATACCTAATAGTAAATACTGTAGGCATTTTTTTTGCTGCTATTATTAGTTGGATTAATCTGCAGGCCTAGGCAGCTTGTTCGGAAAAATCACCCGATCTCCCTTTTCTGCGAACAAACACGCGCGGAAAAGACGGAAAAAGAAAAATGACAAGCAGAAGTAAACAAAACCACGTGTCACACACAGTTGGAAAGGAAGGGAAACATCGCGTCGGGTTTGGACAAAAGACAGGAAAAGTTCTAAATTAGCCACTCTCGCTGCGCACAACCGTGAAAAAAGAAAACAGCAATGTCGTCGTCTTTTGCGGTGATCTGCGAGAAATTGTTCAGGAAAAGTACCCATCAGGGGAACCTCTTCACCCCTATTGGGGATGTAAGCACTCGTGCGTACAGATGGTTTACGGCGGCGAGGGTACGCATTGTGTTGGCGCGTGTATGTGCGTGCTTGTGGTGAGAAGCGATTGTATGATGGCGGCGCCGCCGGTGTTGCGAAAGGCCCCAGGAGACGACCTTGCCCTTCCAAACCAACCGGCATGGGGACACATGGAAGTTGACCGAAGACCAGCGTCTTTCTCCCGACACGGCCGTCACCGTACTTCTCGCGAGACGAGACCCAAACCCCGAGCGGCGAAACGCAGTGAAAGTGTCGTGGAGGCAGCGACAGAATTGGCGTGTCAGGAAAAGAGGAAAACGGAAGCTGGGGCCACCGAGGTGACCGGAAAACAGCGTGTTTCTCTTCGACAGCGACCGACGCTGTTCCACGCAAGACCGACGCCGTTCCACGCAAGACCTACCCAACGCCCGAGCTGCGGGAGAAAGAAGAGGCTCTTCGGGCGTCCAGCGGCTACTTCCCGGAGGACAGGGGCGACGCCAAGACGGAGACGACGCCGGGAGCTCCGGCCAGCTCATGAAGAGCAGCGCCAAGATGCGGGAGATAGCGGTTCAGCAATCAAGCCAGGATCCTGACTGCTCTGATCGCAACTCCGTGCGGACTTTGGGACCAAGCCCATGGCGCCGTCGCAGGAGTCCAAGCGGCCCACCAGGAGGAGGTGATTGACATTTCCTTCGACGAGATCAATCAATCGTGCCTGTTGCGGTTGCGGAGTCCGGACTCCAGACCATTCATGGAGTCCAGGTGCAGAGGACATCGACGAGTAGGCGCCCGGCAGCGAAGTCGTCATCGAGGCTGGGGTCGTGAGACCCCAAGCCGACCATCCCAGGGGACCTGCAACCTTCGGCGGCTGCGCGAGCAGGGGACCCACCGGGGACATGATGGAGTCCGGACGGAACAAAGCAGACTCCGACAGCAAGTGCACCTGAGGACGTCGTCGTGCTCGCGGCATGGGGGATCTGGGACCGATAACTCGGACGCCGTCATGGGCCAGCGACCGAGACGCAAGAGGAAGAGGCAGTGCCGGATCAGCGTAGTACGATCTGGCTGCGGCGTTTCCAGCTGCAAAAAGCGTCCAGGGAAGCGTGACGAGCGCCACTTCAGACGGACGAAGCGGTTCTTGTGGCTGGAGGGGGAAGACTCCAGGACCCCCATCCCAACGAGTCACGAACCCAGAGCTCAGGTGGGAGCAAGGAGCCTGGAGGAGGCAACAACGAGCTTGGAGCGACTCAACGAGATTCGAGACGGAGTCACTGTTCATCGCCCTTGGTTCAACCAGAAATCACGTCGGACTTGGAGACCAAGAAGATCTCCGGGACTGCAACTTCGTGCCTGCACTCAAGTCCAAAGAGAAAAACGTGAACAGTCCGAGAGAGGCCAAAAACAGACTGGGCGTGGGTTAGAAGCAAGAGATGAACTTTCCAGAGAAAATGGATCGCTGAACGTGCTTTTTTGTGTTATTGAGCCGACTAGGTTATTCGGCAAGTTTATTAGCTTTTCTTTCTCCGGGAGTCCCAGGCTTTGCGTTTCGTTCCGGCTTTAGGCTCGTTGCGTTGGCGGTAAAGTTCCTTTAAAGCGGTTTTTCTCCTCGGTAGAGTTTGCCTTATGGAGGACGCCTTCGAATTTAATAGGGATATGCGCTATGTGAGTTACGTTACGGTTTGTAATGTGTTTGTTTTCACGGGAGTCCGTTTTATATTAGGTTGAGCGTTAGAGGAATTTTATTAGCCTTCAAAAGTTTGTTTCGCAAGAGCAAGCCTGTAGGAGGAAGTAAGTTTCTTTGTGCTTGTTTTTCAGGTGATAGAATAGTACGAAACTTCCGCGAGGCATTTTTTTTGTTCTTCGTTTTGGTCTGGTGGATTGGAGAGATTGGGGGCTGGGCGCTTGCCTGCGCGGAGTTTGGTTTGGTGTTGATTGTCTATGCTTACGGCCACTTCGCAGAGGGGACCCCAGCCTAAACTTCAGTCGCCAGCCCAGCCGCGAGACTGCGTCTTTCAAGGGACCAATGTGGACTGCTCCCCGTCAAGACACTCTTCCTGGCGGCGGAGGAGCTGTTGCGAAAGGCCCCAGGAGACGACCTTGCCCTTCCAAACCGACCGGCACGGGTGAACGCCCTGGAGCATCGTCGCCAGGTGGCTACGGTCAGCTGCGCCCGGAGACAGAGCGAGAGGCGCCTTGGAGTCGCCAACGCACCTTGGTACACGGGGACGACGTGACCTTCTCCGAAGGATCATCGGGTTGACCCACGCCAGTGTCATCTGGCCGTCTTTGCCGTCCGGCCCCTCTCCTTGCTTCTGCTCTCTGACCTCGACGCACGGCGACCCGACAGCCTTGGGATCGTCCTCGACAAAGGAGGGGGCTTTACTCAA